>JAWQFJ010022697.1:0-14835 GCA_034096865.1 Theodoxus fluviatilis | reverse complement strand
GTAGTGCAATCCCCACATCCCACCTCGACCCCCCTATCTCATGGCCCCCAACACCTTCCCCCCCATGATTGCTACCCCCAATCACAAAACCTCCTCACTCCCCAATGAAGTTGAAGCCTCTCTGTTTTCATTAAAGAAACATTGTCGCCCAAAGGTTCCTCCCTACACTCTCCCCACCCATACGTTTCCCGACATCCCCTATGCCTCCCTCCGCCCATCTTCCTCCCCCCGCGCTCCCCACTGGTCCATTGCATCCCCCCCCCCTATCTCCGTCATCTCCTCGCGCCCGCTGGGCGCCCACCCCAATCTCATTGTATTCTACATCATTTAGCTTTGGAGCTCCCCTCCCCTCCCCAACAGGGGAGCTTATCCGACGGCCCTCTCCACCCACCGCAGCGTCCACCATCGAAAGATACCTTAAGACGGGACGTTTGTCTCCGTTGCCGCTGGCTGTCCCTCCGGACCACCCAGAAAAGACACACCACAAAAAGAGACAAAGATAACACAAATGTTGGAAGCGGGGAGCGAGCGAAAAGGCAGGCAGACAAGAGAAAGTAAAAAAAAATGTCCTTAAAAAGACGAAAAGAGAAGCAGCCGGGCAAGGCAGGTACAGGACCAGTCCTTCAGACCTCAGAAAAAACGTCCTTCCTGGGCACGTCCATGCACAGTGACCAGCAGTGATCACATTGGAGCCCGTGGGCCTCCCATTCTGAACACAGAGATCATTAGTTTCTCGAACACCAGGTCGTTGGTCAACGTAACTTCGTAAATAAAAAACAACGTCCCGTGTAACTTTGGCTCCACAATTCAATTTTTGATTTTTGTTATTTTAACCAATCAAAATTTCAACATGATCAAAAGGACCACGAAGGTTAAAAAGACGACGATTCTCTATGCTTTGTCCTCTCCAATTATTTATATCCCCGAAGATCTAGAATACAAAACCAAATGTCCGGGAGGTTCATAAAAAAAACTTAAAATTAATCTATTTGAGATTATTGTTCAGGGAAATTATTTGAGAACTCACTCCTTTAGCGCGAACGTTCGTCAAAGGTTGCAAACAGCTTTTGAGCACCCGTGCGGTTTCTCTCTGTTTGCGGCGTTGTGTATAGTTTAATCACTCGACAATCTTTCGACGCCGTACATAAAACGCAGCGAAGAAAAAGAAAAAACAAGCATTTCCTATGGCTCCGGCGCTTGGTTTTCGTTTCGTGAAACCATCTATGGGCTATAACTCTCGCAAGTAGGTCAAATGCTTTCTGGCCGGAACCGGTGGTCCTAACTGCCTTCACACTGGATTTGAACGAGCATCCACACTTCGATCATTCCTGTATTCGACTGATGGAGGTGCGCGTCCGGTCCAGTAAAGCGATTTAACCTACATTACGTTTCGGTCCTGTGTCTAGGCGGTTTGTGTGTTGTTGAATGTTGTGTCGACGTCGGAGTGAGTGGAAACAGTTGGAAAGTGAAGGAAGGGGGTAAGGTTTTTATTCTGCCTAGGAAATCGTCCTTCCGGAGATTCCGAAAAGTCGATATATATCGGGGGGATTAGCTAGAACCAAAGAAGAGTTTTCTTTAGTTAATCTTCTAAGCATACAATTAAATTAAAATTGATTCCCTCATAGCAATAGCTTCAGCGAGGTTTCCTCACTTTGCTTTCTGTGTTTTCCATGTATCGGTCGAAAAAAGATTATGCAGACGGGATAGGTGGCCTTCCCCGACTCGCTTAAATGAAGGTCATAACTATATTGATGGTTTATTCAATAAGTCCTCTCTCTAAGATACTTAGTAGACTGTTCACAATTCAAATTACACGCTTTGTGACTTTTCGAATGGTAACGAAATACAAAGTCGATATCTACTAATGTCTAGCTCATGGAAATAATTAGAGGATAGGTAGTGAGAGGGTTAGGAAAATAAGGAACTGGACGGAAAACAAAACCAGCGCAAGTCAAGATGGCTTGGCCAAGTTGAGTTAGAGAGGTAGGGGATTGGTGAGACAACCAAGCGAGGGGAGAAGGATGGAAAGAGGACAGGAATAAAAGTACTGAGGTAGAAGAATCCATTAATGGAATAATGACTTAAATGACACTAATTCAGAGAAAACATACCCCCCCCGCTCCCCCCAAGAGACACAGCCCTACAAAAAACGATCCAGCTCGCGCAACTCCAAACCTCAATCTCGTCGTATCCTCAATCCCAAGCCTTCCGTTCTCCCAGGAAATGGGAAAGCGAGTACCTATTTTCTATCCCCGACCCCCACACCTCCTGCCACTTTCACCTGGAAGGAGGATCGGAAGACCTGCCCTGAGGATAAGGAACAAAATACAGGGAAACAGCACAGGTAAAATTATATGTCTTAGGGCTAGTGCAAAAAACATAGCCTAAGGCGAACATTCCAATGGTAATCCCAAACGACTGCGAAGCAGGATTAGAGATTTTTGCGGCAAAGAATCTTCTAGGGAAAAAGAGGGAAGAGGGAAGGAACATAAAACACTAGGAAATCAGGGGAAAAAAAAGGATGTGACGAGCAAGGAAAAATAGATCATGACGATTGTTGGTGTCTGTGATATCGCCATTAACTTAGCTGTGGCTGAGACTTTTCCGTGCCTTTCAGAACCACTCGTGGTGGGTTTGATATGGTTATTTTGGGTATCGTGGTATGCATAAGTTTTATGTTGGAGTTATATGCAAATTTATGGAAGAATTAAGACAATATTATAAATTAAATTAAATTATTATTAAGGGAAATTTTAGAATTAAACTTATAAGAAAGAGAGAAGTATTAAGGCTATCACTTGACCAACCTGTTGCTGAGACTATATTCACTAGTCTCAGCCACGCTGAATGCACTGGGTGGTCTCTACAGGCAACGAGAAAATTCTCTCTCTCTCTCTCTCTCTCTCTCTCTCTCTCTCTCTCTCTCTCTCTCTCTCTCTCTCTCTCTCTCCCTCGCTCCCTCCCTCCCACTCGCCTCTCTCTCTCTCTCTCTCTCTCTCTCTCGCTCTCTCTCTCTCTCTCTCTCGCTCGCTCTCTCTCTCTCTCTCTCTCTCTCTCTCTCTCTCTCTCTCTCTCTCTCTCTCTCTCTCCTCTCTCTCTTTCTCCCTCCCTCCCTCACCCCGCTCTCTCTCTCTCTCTCTCTCTCTCTCTCTCTCTCTCTCTCTCTCTCTCTCTCTCTCTCTCTCGCTCTCCCTCTCTCGCTCCCTCCCTCTCTCTCTCTCTCTCTCTCTCTCTCTCTCTCTCTCTCTCTCTCTCTCTCTCTCTCTCTCTCTCTCTCTCTCTCCCTCTCTCTCTCTCTCTCTCTCTCTCTCTCCCTCTCTCTCTCTCTCTCTCTCTCTCTCTCCCTCTCTCTCCCTCTCTCTCTCTCTCTCTCTCTCTCTCTCTCTCTCTCTCTCTCTCTCTCTCTCCCTCTCTATCGCTTTCTCCCCTCTCTATCGCTTTCTCCCTCTCCCTTTTTATTTCTCCCCCTCCCACCTCTCTCTCTCTCTCTCTCTCTCTCTCTCTCTCGCTCTCTCTCTCTCGCTCTCCCTTTCTCTCTCCCTCTCTCTCTCTCTCTCTCTCTCTCTCTCTCTCTCTCTCTCTCTCTTTCTGTCTCTCTCTCCCTCCCTCTCTTTCTATCGCTTTCTCCCTCTCCCCTTTTCTTTCTCTCCCCCCACCTCTCTCTCTCTCTCTCTCTCTCTCTCTCTCTCTCTCTCTCTCTCTCTCTCTCTCTCTCTCTCTCTCTCTCCCTCTCTCTCGCGGTATTGAGAACATGAACATAGACGGTCTTTCTTTAAGACCTCGAGATACACAACCAGAGGCCCATCATACTGAAATGGGCTGTAGCTCAGTGTTGCTCGAGGCAGAACGCAGCTCACTCCGTGTGGTGGAGTGAGAGATTGGCTCACACACCTCTTTCCCACAGCCTTGGCAAGCCTGCACACATCGCCACTACCTTTTTAAAACGTCCTTCATCAGTTATACTGTGTGAGTCCCCTCCTAACCCCTCGCCTTACCTACATCAAACTAGAATGAAACAGACAGAACATAAGTTTACTGCTCCTCCCCTACTGACTTCAAAGCGACACGCTTTGGTTGCAGTGGATGCTCCAAGAAACCTCAAGTATATTTGCGGGAGGTAAATCTGATCACATGTTAGCCTGCTGAAGCACTGTAAAAGGAACGCATAGTTGAGAATTATCAAAAACCACTAACAGCTCCCTCTCCTTTGATAAATAGTGTATATTAGTTGCTAATTATAAGGACACATAGTGATTTCCTTAGTCATTTAATCAATATGTTCGTCGGTAGTAGCCTCATTGTGAGCATGATTACCCATGCTGTTCTGGTCTTATTGGAGTGCAGGTCTATTGGCATCGACTACACCCAGGGCTCTACTCATACATGTATCAGATCCAAAAGATTTTGCACTCTTTTTCTGACTCGAACATTTGATATCAATCACTTACTGTACCACCCGTGTCTCAGTCTTAGGTGACATTAGGAACGAAACAGTTGTCTCCCTTGATATGTGTTGCTATCTAACACCTGTCTTTTGTGGCCTCTACAACGAATTACTTCCCTTAACATTCAAGTAGTCTCCCTTTCTATGTGGCTTCCGTACTCAATGCCTTACATAATCTATTGCTCCTTCAGCCGTGCGTTCAAGACGACCTACCGGTAGCCTACCGGTAGCCGAGCAACCGGTGTGCCCTCTTGAACGACTCGTTATGACCCAACGGTAGCCAAGATGGCTTCCGCGATGCCTTCTCATCGCCGCGGATTGCGCTTTTCAACCAAATGAGTAAACCAGCAGATGCAGACTGCTCGTTCCTTATGGAAGCTAATGAAATACGTTAAGCTGTAGCTGTGCATGAATGCTCGGCATCGCTCGAATAGAAATTTATGTCAAAACGACAGTGCTAACTTGGTGTAAGCAAGAATATTTCGATGCTCACTTCAAGGGAGATTACACAACAAACAAAGGGCTAATGTAAGATATAAGAGTTGCTTCCCTTAAAATTGTTTCGCTATCTGCCTTGGAACTGTTTGCTAACATCTTGCCCAGTAATTATTTCAGAGCAGTTATTCTTATAAAAAAGAAAAGTACAATATCAGCCTAACTTCCCTTAACGTCTCGCATAGGCTGGGTAATAATCACAGGTCGAAATGCGTGCCACAGCGCATATTTGTGATGACGACTTTCTTCCTTTCCCCGAAGACAGCCATTTTGGCTATACAGGCGCAACAGCGTTCCGGCGCGGTACATACCGGTCGATACCGGTAGCCGTACCAAGTCGTTCAAGAGACGAACGGTATCAACCGGTACGTACCGGTAGGCCTCTTGAACAGGCCCCTGGATGTGGCTCTGCCTCCCAGTCTATGTCTCTGTCTGTTCATCTATTTGGATCGTCATTCGGTTTCTCCGTCTGTACAGCTATTTTGATCGTCATTCGGTTTCTCCGTCTGTACATCTATTTTGATGGTCATTCGGTTTCTCCGTCTGTTTCTCTGTTCTCTTTTTGGTCTCGTTAACGCTCCAACCTTCGCGCACTGAGGACTGCTTACAAATTGCCGCTTGTCAAACTTGCACTAATGTTTCCTGTTTGCTGCGACCTTCACCGAGGTCGAGGGTCACACAGAGACCGATGACTCTGAAAGAAAGTGAACGCCCAGAAGCTGAGGGGACGAAACAATTTTCATCAAAACTAGTTTCTGGGTCAGGGGGGCATAGTCAGTTTCTCACGATTCCGCTTCTAACAATCTTCGTGCCAGCGTTACAAATTGGTGTTGAATTGGAAACGGCTTCCCTCTACGAGCTACTGACGCAGTGGTTCTAAAGGTTATCCAGAACTGCTTGGGTAAAACAGAGTGCTTGCACACACACTCTGTGTGTGTGTGTGTGTGTGTGTGTGTGTGTGCGGGCATGTGTGTGTGCGTGCATGTGTGTGTGCATGTGCGCGCGTGTGTGCGCGTGTATGTGCATGTGTTTGTGTGTGTGCATGTGTTTTTGTGTGTGCATGTGTTTGTGTGTGTGCATGTGTTTGTGTGTGTGCATGTGTTTGTGTGTGTGCATGTGTTTGTGTGTGCGTGTGTGCGCATGCGTTTGTGTGTGTGTTTTTTTTTGTTTATGTGTGTGTGTGTGTGTGTGTGTTTGTGTGTGTGCGTGCGTGCGTGCACGTCTTTTTTCCCAGTAGAATTGTATTTGGGTGAAGGTCATACTGGCGGCGTGGATATTAAACTTTCACTTCAAAAGACACCACACCTGCACTTCGGCCACACCATTAGACAAAAGACCCAATCGCTGGCAGATGCTTAAGTGGTCGAGTCATTGACCGATGTTTTTCTCGAGTTCTCGTGAGTTCTCGTGAGTTCTCGTGAGTTCTCAGTGAGCAGGCTGCTCTGAGAAAGGGCAAATGCTAAATGAATGACAGCGACAAATGATGCCACACTAACCTGAACTTTTTTTTCGAATTTTCTACGTCGAATATCCACGGGAGAGACAGTTTAAACTGCACGTTTTGCCACTGCTTGCTAAATGTGACTATTTTGATAGCAATAAAAGAAAACCCTCGCATGTTTGTGCAGACGGCACATGCGATCATGACTGTCTTTGTTTTCCTCTCTGACCGTCTGTCTGTGTATTTATCTGTCTGTCTGTTCGTCGGCCTGTTCGCCTGCCTGTCTGTCTGTCGATCTGTGCGTGTGTGTGTGTGTGTGTGTGTGTGTGTGTGTGTGTGTGTGTGTGTGTGTGTGTTTGTGCGTGCGTGTGCCTGTCTGTCTCTGTGTATGTGTATATACATATATATATATATATATATATATATATATATATATATATATATCTGTCCGTCTGCCTGTTGTGGCGATCTCTGTCTGCATTTGTGCGTAGGGTTATACGTTACGTGTTTGTGTGTTTGTGTGTGTGCGTGTGTGTGTGTGTGTGTGTGTGTGTGTGTGTGTGTGTGCGTGCGCGCGCGCGCGTGTTTGTCTGCGTATACACGTGCATGTGCGTTATTGTTACACGCGCCTGTGGGTGTGTGTTTGTGCTAATGTTCGTTCTCGTACGTGTCTGTGTGGGTGGGTGCTCGTATGTGTTAGTGTGGGTGTATAATGTGCTTACATGCATCGCGTATTGAAACAACTGTATCGAAGGGTGTATGCAATACATGTAGCGACTGCAGCAAAAACCATTTCGAGACCCAAGACTTGGTGAATATTAGCACATTTAGGGTGGGTGGGGTGGGGGGAGAGAGAGAGCAATTAAGAACAGGCTTAAATGTCAACTGCAATAAAGACGAGACATACAACGTAGACATAGAAATCTCCGTACAATGATCTCTTTACATTCATATTTACTATGGCCAACTTTTACGACGTCCAAATATTGCACCCGTTTCCTTGCTTTTCAGTGAGGAAGTGTACATCAGCTCTACCGTCTAGAAATACGATTGTTTTACACATTGGATCGCTTTCGCAAAGAAATATATTCTGATCTATGCAGTATCAGGTAGCTTGTGTGAAACACGATCTCTCTCTCTCTCTTTCTCTCTCTCTCTCTCTCTCTCTCTCTCTCGGGTAAGCTTGATAGTCATAATTGGGCTTCGAAAATTCGGGATATCCTAATGAAAAATGGGTTTGAGAATGCATGGATGGATCAAAAAGTGGTTAATGAGCGCAACTTTCTACAAACACTCAAAGAAAAATTGATAAAAAGATTTATTACCAGTTGGAAGTATGACTTGAATAGGAGCAATCGTTTTATATTGTACAGAAAATTTAAAACAGACTTTGGGACTGAAGCGTATCTATATACTCTGAACCGGAAAGTTTTCAGAGATGTCTGGATACGTTTTCGATTTGGCATTAGCAAAATGACGGTTCACAAACAGAGATATAATAAAGATGAATACCAAATTATATGCCCAGCTTGTCACGAAAAAGATGAAGATGAACAACATTTTGTCCTGTACTGCTCTGCTTTTGAAGATATTCGAATGAAATATATAATCCCATATGTGCAATGTAAGGATATAGACCCTCTTGTCCAGCTGCTCTCTGTAAAAGAGACTGGTCCTATGCGTGCTGTCAGTACTTATTTGTACTATGCGTTCAAGAGAAGAGCGGAAGCTACTACTGACTCAGAGATAAATGACCCGCTTACTGTATAATATGCATTCTGTGATGCCGAAGCGGAGCTCTCACTGTATAGTGTGGAAACGCTCTCTCTCTGTAACTGTTTTTGTACAGAAAACACGTGTTGAACATATCATGTACTATTACTGATTGTAAACGGCCAATGGCCTACACAATAAACTATTTGTTGTTGTTCGTTCTCTCTCTCTCTCTCTCTCTCTCTCTCTCTCTCTCTCCCTCTCTCCCTCCCTCTCCCTCTCTCCCTTTCTTTCCCTCCCTCTCCCTCTCTACCTCCCTCTCCCTCTCCCTCTCCCAATATGTCACGTAGTAATGGGGCCTTTATTTGTACCTTAAAAGGTCTATATACACCCAGTCTTATAATAAATTATTTGCAGCTTTTGGGATCATTACAGTGTAACCGAGCGGATGGGGAACGAAATATGGAAATAGGGAGAGGTTGAAAGGGGATAGGTTTGATATGTTTGAAAAGCAAATAGGAATGACTTTCACAGTATTAAAATATATTCAAATCCTAGCATGGCTATACAAAAGCACGATGACTTATATAAACCAAGACAACACATTAGTCAGGGTATCATAACCATAAAAACAAAAATGGGAAAATCAAACATAAATTTATGCCAGCATCAAATAATGGAATAGTCCAGACAGTTTATGGCATTGACAGTTTGATTTGTGACGTCAGAAAAAGGAGGGGGGAAAAGGGCCAAAAGAGAAATGGTAATGACTGCGTGACCGAAACGGGGTTGATAATGCTAACTCCATCTGGCAAACTGGAATGGGTCACCAGTATGCCGTTTGAATGCAACCCGATAACTCTACATTTCACCTGACAACCAAGCTAACCAGTAGGTTATCCATGGAGGATAACATCTACAAATTAGCAACCAATAGCCCGTGAATCTCATGCTATCATGTCTATTCCTGTACAGGAGCAACTTCAGTTGTAGAATCCTCTGACGCATCATTAGGTGACCAAGCACATGTATCTCCAAATACATCTCCAACCAAGGCCTACACTCTGACACAATTATCTGGTTACTGGCAGTGATGGCCACTAACAACACAGCAACATACTGTCAGATCCAACTTCCCAAAAAGTCATAGTACAGAACTATCCTGACTACATGGAAAACAGCCTTATCATAAAGCCTCTTGTCCCCAACTCTGGACTCTCCCACGACCGAAACTTTACACAGCAATATGGATAGTGGGTGTTTAGGGAGGGAAGGCAAGGAAATAAGGGGGGTGGGGGGTGGGGGTGGGGGAGGGGCACAATCCAGACAGCATAAATCATTGTAAATTGAAATAGCTAAATATTCTCTAAGTCCATAGGTCCCTAAGAGACTGAAACAGAGAGAAGCTGCTCAGAAATCCTTCATTATTAATAAGAGAACAATGTAAGAGGGCGTGAAGAACATTTGTAGCAAGGGATTCCCTCAATTACCAGTAACTTTCAATAGTACCATGAAAGCCGGTTCTATCAGAACTGGACTCTGACTGCCAACTAAGAGAGCAACTAGGCAACAATATTTCACGACAGTTGGGAAAGGAAACCTCTCTTCTCTTCCTCTTACTCAAAATCAGTTACAGGATGGCTGACAGATAGTTTAACAATCTCCCGGTCAGCCTCATCATTAATTGCAATAATCAAAAGAAAATTTCAAACCAAATGCTTTTCCAACATTCACATTGTCAGTTGAATGACATCAGAAGGAATTAGTGCCTTGATTTTTAAAAAAGCAAGGAGAACCCTCGTCCAAAAATAGCCCTCGGAGCCAAGCAGGCTCCTTTACCAGTGCAGTGCAAATCTACACGCGACCCTGTATTAAATAACCCTGTGATCAGGGTTCACGTCCTTGGGTGCATGGGGCATGGGGTACGGTGCACAGGCGGCGAAAACAGCGGAGGGTGAGAACATTGCAACGGGAAAGGGGTGGGGTGAAAAAAAAGGGTAGAAGCCAGCACGTGGTCCTCGAGATACTGGAGAGCCGAAGCTCAAACATCAGCCGAGGTCGTCGGGAGTCCAGAAAGCCCGCTCACACGCAGGTAGTGGCACAGGGAGCACGTGCTTGACGGCGCTTGGCACGGGGAAATAATTAAACCTGACCATTTTTACACTAAAATAAAGCTAACACTAAAAATTAAAGTACAACTGGTGATGGATCATAGTGGCTGTGATGATATCACCCCAGCCCACCCACCTCTTTCTGCTTATTTACTAACCTGTGGTATGTAGATTAGTGTGACCGCCAATCATGCTAAGAATAGCGACGTTAAAGTGCGTCGTTGAGGTGAACCGCCTAGCCAATCAATGTCCACTGTGTGATTAAGGGTTGAGACCAGAGTTGACCTGCATTATCCCTCTGTGCGGCGCATGGCGGGCAAGTAACTAAAAATACCTTAACCTGAACTCTGTTGCTGTGGGCTGTTTTTGGTGATTGATGACCTTGCGTGACCTGGGGAGTTTATTACGTCGTGGCATGCCATTCCTGTATCCAATCACGGGAAGCCTGGTGCAGGTGTTGTATTAATTAAATCGTGTCGCCGTGAAATCGTGTCGCCGTGGAATCGTGTCGCCGTGAAATCGTGTCGCCGTGGAATCGTGTCGCACTGGTGGAATCCTGTCGCAGTACTAAACAGTATATAGTTTACAGCCAATGGCAGTCGTCTTACAAGCCCCTCCTTTCTTTAAACCAGCCAACAATTGTCATTATCCAAGCTCCTCCCCTTTCATCAGCATTCCATCCTCCTAACTTTAATGGATCGTTCTTTGGGCGAAACTCTGACCTTGCATCATGTTTCATTAGAATCCGTCTTGACATTGTGGAGTTAATTTTGCCGTATAAGGAGCAAACGAACTGACAAGCTAACAAACGAACAAACTCACTGACAAAAAAAGATAACTGCCTTGGCAGCGGTAACTATATAAGATAACATAATTATCTTTCCCCTTGGTGACTGGATTTTGTTTTCCATATGATTATGAACACTCAAAAATTACACCTCTAATTTATCATTCTATCCACTTTTTCACTTGAACGCTCAAATTTGTCAAAATTTTGAGATATTCGTTGCTTTAATATGCACTGAAAAATATAGAGATGAACATCACTTGAACCACAATGATAAGTTCATCTGCTCAAGCTTTTGTCAGATTATTCATGCCAACCCTTGCCTAGGTCAAACATAACACTCCTTGATGTGTGCCATGTTCTGACTCGTAGTCTCGAGTCCCGAGGAAACTGTTGACACGATTGGCTGTTTCTTCAAAAGGGGGACATCTTTTTAATCTGAAATCCTCATCGTTAGACATGGGAAATAAATTACTAACTTCGACTTAAGATCCTTACAGTATTCTGTGCATACAATGAGTTTAAAACCGAGTTCTTCTCTCTCTCTCTCTCTCTCTCTCTCTCTCTCTCTCTCTCTCTCTCTCTCTCTCTGTGTGTGTGTGTGTGTGTGTGTGTGTGTATGTGTGAGTGTGAGTGTGTGTGTGTGTGTATGTGTGTGTATCCGTCTCTGTTTTTCTGTGGCTGTCTCCTTCCCTCCCCCCCCCCTCTCTCTCTTTTTCTCTTTCTCTTTATCTCTCTCTCTTTCTCTTTATCTCTCTCTCTTTCTCTCTCTCTTTCTCTCTTTCTCTTTATCTCTCTCTCTTTCTCTCTTTCTCTTTCTCCCTCTCTCTCTCTCTCTCTCTCTCTCTCTCTCTCTCTCTCTCTCTCGTGCATTGCAACTGTTGCTGTACGCGTTGGTTTTTCCCACAAGAACTCTCTGTACCTCCCGAGAATTTAGGGCGAGTCCCATTCGGGACAAACTGATCAATACCCCGCCTACGTCAACATCACATTAACATAAGGACGCAAACACGACGTCGGCCACACAGCCAGATCGAAGTACGAAGAATAGCGTGGTTTCCGACACAAAGAACGTTTTATGCAAACGTCTTTCTATCTTCATCCTTCCTTCGTTTCGCCTTTAACGGCCGCGTCACATGCCAACGCTTGGGGTTATGAGCGGAAATGTGGATGAAAAACTTTGGCCTCACTGGGCTTACTCAAAAGCCTAATCCGAATCGAGCGAAACGGGCGGCCTTGACGTGAAAGAGGGAAAGTGACTTTGAGATGAGGTTCGTTGTGGCTAAGTTTTTTTACGGGTTCACCACGGACGGCGCATTCAGCGTGGCTGACACTAGTGAATATAGTCTCAGCAACAGGTTGGTCACGTGATAGCCTTAATTCTTCCATAACATGCATACCACCGTTCTGAACACAGAGTCTCAGCCACGTTGAATGGCACATCACATCGTGAGTGTATTCCTCCGCTTGTTGTGATACACTCGATACTGGCAGCCATGTTTTCGTCAATTCATTTTCTATACATCGATTTCCCATGAATGTAAAACTTGTATGCGGTAAAATTTGAATCACAAGAGTGTAATATTGTGAACTCTACTAATTATAAGGACTTTGAATACAACAGCAATATTTATACTTCATTGAGCGAGTAATGCAACCAATCCCGTCTGCATAATTATTTGAACGGATACACACAGAAACCCGCTGAGTGCTTTTGCTGATGAGGAATCATTAATTTAATGTATGCTTAGAAGGATTAAACTTAGAAAAACTGCTTCTGAGCTATCCGATAATATCGAACTTCGGAATCGGACGGATTCCTACAGAAGAAACTTCCATTCGATTAACGTTCAACACAGACGGAATGTAGGTTAAATCACTTACTGACTCCATCAGTCGATACATGAATGATCGAATTGTGGAGCTCGTCAAACAGTGTGAAGGCAGTTAGACCACAGGTTCTGGCCAGAAAGCATTTACTTGCGAGAGTATAACCATAGATTCATGAAACCAGCCCGGAGCCATAGGAATCCTTTTCGCTGCGTTTATAGTTGGTCCAATGATTGCGTGATATACACAATCGCACGTGCTCAAGGCAGTTTGCAACCTTTTAGACGATGTTCGCGCTAAAAGTAGTTCTCAAATGATTTCCTGAAAATCTCATAGATTAGTTTTATTAGAACACCAAATTTGTGTTTATCTATCGGGATAAATAATTGGAGTGAAATAGAATCGCCTCTTTTTTACTCTCAATGGTCTTCTGATCATGTTGAATTTTGATTGGTAAAATTGTTGGAATGTGGAGCCGAAGTCACGTGACCAACCTGTGTCAGAGATACTATATCTCTGAGTTCAGAATGCGGACGGCGTTGCTTTAAAAAAAATATTGACGACAATGATGATGTCAATGGCGATAATGATGATGATGATGATGTTGATGATGATGTTGATGATCGATGATCGATGATTGATGATGATTGACGATTGACGATTGACGATTGACGATTGACGACGACGACGACAATTGACGACGACGATAATGATGTTAACAGCAACAAACCATTAAGCATACATACGCACACATTCATGCAAATATACGCGCGCGCTCGCTTGCACGCGAACACGTACATATGCACACGTACACACACATACATACGCAAGCACACATATGCACACA
Source organism: Theodoxus fluviatilis (assembly GCA_034096865.1). Lineage (NCBI taxonomy): Eukaryota > Metazoa > Mollusca > Gastropoda > Cycloneritida > Neritidae > Theodoxus > Theodoxus fluviatilis. The sequence goes on along the minus strand of JAWQFJ010022697.1, from coordinate 1,167 downwards.
CACACACATACACACACACACATTCATGCGCTCACAGAAGCATGCGAGCTCACACACACACACACACACACACACACACACACACACACACACACACACACACACACACACACACACACACACACACACACACACACCATTACATTACATACCATTACATACCATTACATACCATTACATACCATTACATTACATTACATTGCATTACATTACATACCATTATATTCCATTACATTACATACCATTACATTACATTGCATTGCATTACATTACATTACATTACTTTACATTACATTACATTACATTACATTACATTACATTACATTACATTACAGTACAATACAAGTACAGTACAGTACAGTACATTACATTACATTACATTACAGTACAGTACATTACATTACATTACATTACAGTACATTACTTTACAGTACAGTACAGTACAGTACAGTACAGTACAGTACATTACATTACTTTACATTACAGTACAGTACAGTACAGTACGTTACGTTACAGTACAGTGCAGTGCAGTGCAGTGCATTACATTACATTACAGCACAGCACAGCACAGCACAGCACAGCACAGCACAGCACATTACATTACAGTACAGTACAGTACATTACAGTACAGGACAGTACAGTACATTACATTACATTACATTACATTACAGTACAGTACAGTACATTACAGTACAGTACAGTACAGTACATTACATTACATTACATTACATTACAGTACAGTACAGTACAGTACAGTACAGTACAGTACAGTACAGTACAGTACATTACATTACAGTACAGTACAGTACAGTACAGTACAGTACAGTACATTACATTACATTACATTACATTACATTACATTACATTACAGTACAGTACAGTACAGTACAGTACATTACATTACAGTACAGTACAGTACATTACATTACATTACATTACATTACATTACAGTACAGTACAGTACAGTACAGTACATTACATTACATTACATTACATTACATTACAGTACAGTACAGTACATTGCATTGCATTGCGTTGCATTACATTACATTGCATTGCATTGCACACATCCAAGCGACCGCGGAAACAATCATGCAAAATACGGACAAAAAGGAAGAGTCTCGTCACAGGACCATATTCGCGCAAGATATCGAGAGAGTCTCAAGG
>JAWQFJ010022696.1:0-15860 GCA_034096865.1 Theodoxus fluviatilis | reverse complement strand
GTTGTGGTGATGAAAAAGATTGATTTACAGTAGTCATGCTGTTGATGCCAGTGCTGAAACTGAGAAAGGGTAGTTTAGTCCGGGAATAATGAAGAACGAAAGCGGGAGTAGAGGAGAGACAGACAGACAGACAGACGCACAGACAGAAAGGCATACAGAAAGACAGACGGACGGACGAATCTACGGCAGCAAGAAAAAAAGGTGAAAAAGGAGAAAAAACAGAAGGAGGAGCAGGAAGTGAAAGCAAAGTGACAGCGTCAGCAGTGGTGACGCCTGGACTGTAGAGGAGGAGACAGCAGGAGGCCACTGTATGGAGACACCTACACAAGGTCACTCCACCACGCAGACAGCAGCTGCACAGGAAGAGGTGCGTGTTGTTCTCACCAGACTCCGCTGGGGGTGGACAGGGCGTGTGCTGAGGAGGGACCCACACCTCTGGCCAGAGTGGCTCTCCGCTGCAGCCCTGATGGAAAGAGGAAGAGAGGACGACCCAAGACCTCCTGCAGGGGAGGAGTGGAGTCAGAGCTGCGTAGACTGGGTCTGACCTGGAGACAGACAGGCGTGGGGGGGGGGGGGGGGGGGGATGCTTGTTGCTGCCCTATGTGCCACAGGCCATGAAGGAAACAGGCAAGTATGCAGGGAGATAATTCTGTTGACTCTGCAGTCAAGAGATACTGAGATCCCTGCAGGTGCTGGTTAATAAAGAAGGGAATATGTGGTAGATATCCAGAAATAATGTCGTCATGACAATAGTAATGATGAAAGTCATTACAGATATGCTTTTGAGAGCACCGCTGTAGTACTCAGCACCATGACAGTCTACACAGATGTGGATGGGATACTGCACGTGCACTGTATGAAGGCGAGATGTTGCCTTTTAAAGGTACACAAATTGTAAAAATATATTTATTCTCTCCAGTCTCATATCGATATGTGTAAGGGGTTTGGCCACACCAATCAGGGCCACAACAAACACACACTGGTCATCAGTGACGCATGTCTTGGTCAGACTGCCGTGCTGCCTATCTCGCATTAACAACATTTGTGCAAATACTGCAATATTCACTTCTATCAATCTTACCCATTACTGCACACATCATTTTCAAAAAAGCTTCAAAACACAAAAATTTACTTTAAGTTTGTCCTGAGCAACTTCTCCAGAAAAGGGACTTTTTTCTGCAGTCTACATAGCGGTTCCGGGTCAGGGAAGTGGCTACACGGGAACGTGGATGGCCTTGCATAGCACTCTGGAGAGGAACAAAGCCAGGACACGAAGGACAAGCAGGACAACGGCCGGTGGTGGGGGCCTGGGCTGGACAGCCGGGGTCTGAGAGGGGCTGGCTTGCAGGCAGGGGCTCCATGGCGCCAAGTGCACAGTCTCGGAGTAGGATTGCCTAGGTCGGGGTCAACACGGGGTCCCAGACAGCGTTCCCTAGTTGCCTGGCGTCTCCATCACAGAGGACGAGTGACAGGAGGGGATGCGGGACGACTGACGTGAGAGACACAGAGACAGGCACTAAAGGGGTGCAGAGGGGAGGGCAGAGTGAAGCAGGAGGCGTGGCTTGCCAGGAAGGGGAGGGGCCAGAGGCCAGACCTTTCCTGACAGTCGCCATCACCTCAAGCACCATCTCCCCCTGTGTCAGCATCTTGTGGCCCAGTGCCACTACGACTGACTCCAAGACAGTCAGTGCTGCCTCTGTAGCGCCACACCCACCACTGACGTCAACAGCACCTTCACTTCCACCCCAGTCTCCAGTGACGTCATGCAGACTGCTTGTAGCAATGTCGCTTTCCAATGTTTTGTAGTGTCTTCAGATCTAAATTTATTTTGAAAAAAAAACGATTCTCTCATTTGCGTTATGGGGGAGTAGGACGTCAAAAAGATGGCATCAGCAATAAAGTGCTGCTAACTTCGAGATTCCATAGTTTAAATCTCTTCAGTGTAACTTGTCACATTCTTTTGTTTTCAAATCTTGGTAATTCCATCATTCACGTGAAAAGTAATTATCTCAGCGATTTTATGAGGAGCACATACAAGACTCTGAAGTTACGGCTTTTAGACACTATGTTCCACTGGTCCTCTTCCCACCCAACCATCCCCTTCCCTGCCTCGGCCAAGTTGCAGTGGCAGGAGTGACAAAGAGGTGGACCCCCCTCCCCTGCCAGCAGCTGTGTCCTGTGTTGCCAGTGCGGCCATACGACCTCACACAGCATGGCGTCCTCCCGGAGCTGCAGACACGGCCACTGTCCTGACCTTGACCCTTACAAAAGCGCCTTACCCAGAGGAAAGCGATTGGTATCGATAGGTATCAACACGTTCAGAGATGAGGGCTCATGCCGAGCTTTCACGTGGACAGGATCAAGTGTGAAGAAAACTTTGAACTTTCTGAGCGCTCTCTGTGACGTTCATTTCTGAACGTTTTAGTTAGCTATCGATACAAATCGTGATCCTGTGAGGAATGCACCCCAGTCTGCATCCAGTGAAAACACGTCTCCCAGGGGACGTGGTCCTCCAGCTGATTCCTCTCCTCTTTCTCTCACAGGTACGAATTCCAGATGACGTTGGGCTTCTTGTACGACAACCGGCAGCCCCAGAGTCCGTGTGTGTTGGTGGTGGAGGCGGAGAGCTGCCGTATCCTGGGTGTCAGACGTCTGTCCCCCTCCCTGCCCCTCAGGCCTGTACTCAGAGTCGCGCCTTCTCACTCTGACTACGATTTGGATGTCTGGCTGCAGGTGAAGACAGGACCTGGAGTCCTGGATGACGTCAGAGCCAGTCGACTGCAGAGTCTGCTGGGACGGATGAGGAGTTAGACGAGAGATGGACAGGGACATTTTTTTTTCTATTGCGTCTGCATTTTCTTTTTCGCTTCAGTTGTATGTGAACATCTTCATATTACTGCATACTGCTTACTGTGCTTTTGAAAAGGCTTTAAAAGAGTATCTGGCTGTTTATATTTATGGATTTAATGCTGATATTACGTAATGTATCATGTTAGTAAAGTTGTGTTACAAGCTTCATTTGTTGTCAATGAGTTTTGCAATGACATCTTTTTACCCTCAGTCCCTGTTTCCTTCGGTACAACCCTCCTACCACCCTCCACCCCCCACCCACCCCCGCTACCCTTCCGTTCTACCCCCCTGTCCTTGTCGTGAGTACTTAATTACATTTAACCTTTATCTTATGAATGTGATTAGTGGACGTGACCTTTGGAGTGCTTCATGTGAAGAATGTGCACATTTATTAATAATAATAATGTGTGGATTTATATAGCGCCTTATCATGAGTTAAGACATGCTCAAGGCGCATACATACACAACCTTTTTTTTACAATATACAATAACAATCAATAACATCAAAGGTAACTTAATAAACTTAATAAACTTAATATTCCGGAACAGGAACGGATATGTTTTGATTGTCTTTCCTAGCGCTCATTGAAATGTACTGAGTTACCTCCGCTTCCCCACCCCTAATCTTCCTCACCATTTTGAACACAAACACACACACACGCACGCACGCACGCACTCATGCACACAGCCACACGCACGCACACACAAGCACACACACACGCACGCACTTACGCATACACACAAACACGCACACATGCACGCGCGCGCCCACGCATGCACGCACGAGCAGCTACATGCACGTACGCACACACACACACGCACGCACGCACACGCACGTATACACATTCACACGGACCTACAAGCACGTACGCATGCACACACACAAACACTTACACACATGTATACAAAGGCATACACACACACAAATACACATGCGCAGACTCTCGCATACACTTGCACACACACAAACACGCACACACACATACACACACACTCACACACATATGATTATGCATATTCACAAACACTTCTTCCAGAAAAGAAATTAAATGAAAAGTTTACTGAGACATTTTTCAGCGTCGGTCAGGAGCATCTGTGTGTACAATATTCGGATCTGTTTATTCAATAGAAAAGTAAATACATGTAAAACTTTTTTGAAATACTTGTTAGTCTATATACGTGAGTAAACGTCCAGTCTTGTATCAATACAGATATGTACATGCAATCATGATCGGTCAAGATTTCGCTGATGCATTGTAAATTGAGCGAGTGTAGCACTCTACAGTTGTCCTAAAGGTGTTTGCACATAAACCTGTGCCATCATAATTGTGTGTTGTGTTTCCATTCACTGGAATGTTTTACCGCTGTAATTGGGTTGCATATAATATTTCAGAAAAGATATTGCAACTGAGTGTTTGTTTGTATTTTTATTCAGACTCCTCGGCAAATCGTTGTTGCCTTGTATTGATCTCTGCTTGTAAACCTCGACGTCCCATCGCTGGACTGTGGCTTTTTGTCGCTGGTCAGTGTGCAGTCGCTTTCAATAAAATGACAAACACTCTGGAGGCTTGGCACTTGTGTACTGAGTGTGTCTGTGTGCGAGAGCGGAATGGCAGAGCCGGTGACTGTGTAGTAAGGTGTGTAGGCCGGTGTCTGTGTCCCTGTGTCACGCGGTGTCCATGCACACCTGTGTCTGTGTCCCTGTGCTACGTGGTGTCCATGCACACGTGTGTCTGTGTCCCTGTGCTACGTGGTGTCCATGCACACGTGTGTCTGTGTCCCTGTGTCACGTGATGTCCATGCACACGTGTGTCTGTGTCCCTGTGCTACGTGGTGTCCATGCACACGTGTGTCTATGTCCCTGTGCTACGTGGTGTCCATGCACACGTGTGTCTGTGTCCCTGTGCTACGCGGTGTCCATGTACATGTGTGTCAGTGTCTCTGTGCTATGCGGTGTCCATGTACATGTGTGTCAGTGTCTCTGTGTCACGTGGTGTCCATGCATATGTGTGACTATAGGCAGGGAGACCGGTGTCCAAGGCAGAGGACAAACAGCATGCCCAAAATATAGTATGAAAACAAGTCGACGGGGATAAGAACTGTATATTTGACATATTTGAGTGGGGGGTGGGGGTTGGGGGGAAGGGAGGGGACAGAGAGAGAGAGAGAGAGAGAGAGAGAGAGAGAGAGAGAGAGAGAGAGAGAGAGAGAGAGAGAGAGAGAGAATGATTCACGTACAGGGTGATACACAGATAGATACAGAGACAGAAAGATAGTTAGAAAAAGAGGGACATACACACACACACACACACACACACACACACACACACACACACACTGACAAGCAGGCAGGCAGGCAGGCAGACAGACACACTGACAGACACACAGACAGACATACAGACAGACGCACAGACAGATACGCAGACAGACAGACAGACACACAGACAGACAGACAGACACACAGACAGACAGACAGACAGACAGACAGACAGACAGACAGACACACAGACAGACACACAGACAGACAGACAGACAGACAGACAGACAGACAGACAGACAGACAGACAGACACAGACAGACAGACAGACAGACAGACAGACAGACAGACAGACAGACAGACAGACAGACAGACAGACACACAACCACACACACAGACATACAAACACACAGACACACAGATTCACAGACAGACACAAACACACAAACGCACAGACAGGTACACACAGATAGACACATCTTGAACTTCGCCGGGGAGGGCGATTTTCGCAACTCTTCCTGCACTTTATCCCACGATGTGGGGCTTGCCAAGAAGAACGACCTGTGGCCACACCCTCTCAGTCCACGCTCTGGAACAGTCACGAGGTCCAGTGCAGCTGACCGAAGGTTGAGAGTTGGTCTATACTCCTCCAGCAGGTCAGGCAGGTTTTCCGGCATCAGCAGCTACACGCTTGTACACAGTACAGAGGATGTTATGTTCAGTGCGGGGGTGCACTGCTGGCCGCTGGGTAGGGCTTCCTGGACACAAAGGATGTTATGGTCAGTGCGGTGGTGCACTGCTGGCCGCTGGGTAGGGCTTCCTGACAGAGGAGAGCTGGGTGTCAGGGCCAAATGCCAGAGAGCACAACGTGTCCCCCACCAGTGGCAGCACCCCTCCCTGTGTTCCCCACCCCCTCCTTCCCAGCAATCCGTCCGTGCCTCTCTCGCTGCTCCTTGGACCCACGCTCCTGGGTTCTGCCTTTTGCCCTCTTGTACGAGTCCTTTCTCCCCTCATTCAAGTCGTCCTGCCGTGACGAGATACGGTGTCGCCGTTAGTTTGAAAAAGATGAAGGTTTTGTTGCTGTCATATTTATCTGACGTATCGTCGGCGTCGCACATCGGCAACGATGGAGCGATGTCAAGCACTGTGGAGAGTGTCATCCATCTTGGGAGCTGACTTGCATCAGCTGGCCAGCAAGACAGAGAACCTCCAGGACGAGTAACTTCTACGGTAGGCGCGCTTCCAACGGGAAGCTGGAAGTTTCTTCAAACGCTACAAAGTCTGCCATAAATGTCAGCATTGAGTGGGTTTCTTGTGCACCTCTTGCCGTGTTCAGCATTGAGTGGGTCTCTTGTGCACATCTTGCCGTCGTCAGCATTGCCAGAAAAGCGGCAGATAGGGAGGAAGTCAAACGTGTCAGGAGTCGATGTTTTCTTACCATTGGCAACAAACGAAGTATGGGAAAATGGCGCATTGCATTGTGTATTGGTTTGGACTCAGCCGTAGTCAGCCCTCACTGTCATTTGCTCTCTGCATCTGTAGCGGGGATGTAGTCTCACCTTCGGCGTCACTGTCGCCTTCATGGAAGATCGACAGTGTAACTGTGGAGAGATTACGCGTTCCAGTGGCCTTGTTCACCTCCGTTTTGTTTATCTAGATTGCCCCTGTCTCTGGCTGTATCAAAATGGAGTCAGAGTGTCCTTGTTATGACAGAAGTCCATCTTCAGTGTGTGGCGGCAGATAACGCGACCCTTCAGTGACAGATATCGCTCTGCATAATGTCGTTCAAAGTGGTCGACTGTGTACCTCGCTCCATATTATTTCGGTTGTCTTCGTTATCAGCATTGTAGGCCGACTAGACATCGTCACTGCTCTTGCTGCTTTGTTTGCATGATCATGTTTTTGGTGCAGACACAGTCGGTCATGAAATAATGGCGGCTACTCCACGGCCTGGTGCGAAGGTGGCGGTGTTAGGTGGACGCCTCTCATCAGACACGGTCTCGGCCACTCTGTCTTGTCCAGTCTGTCTCCACGTGGCTTTGCAGCGCTGACAGGATGAGGAGGCCTCTCCACTTCCTCTGGTAGTTTTCCCCAATATCGGTGCATTCCCTACTCGTCTGCCAGTCTTCCAAAGTGAGTCTTTTTGGTTCCAACTATGGAACATCGTTTTCACACGCGGGTGAGATAATGTGGCGACTGTGCGACTCTCTTACATTGTGGATGGGTTCATGTGTTGTGTGTGATTGAGCTTGCTGTGTCTGTGTCTCTGTCCCTGTATCACTTAGTCTTTCCCTCGCTTTCTCTTTTGTCTTTCTACCCCGTCCTTTTTTCTTACTCCCTGACTCTCTCCTCCCTCCCTCCCCCCTCCCTCCCTCCCTCCCTCCTTCCTCCCCTCCTCCTCTCTCCCTCCCTCCCTCCCTCCCTACCTCCCTTTGTGTGTGATGTGTGTGTGTGTGTGTGTGTGTGTGTGTGTGTGTGTGTGTGTGTGTGTGTTCCTCTCTGTGACTCCAGATCATTCTAATTTTTGTGAATAAGATAGATACCGTCTAGTAATCAACAACACAATCAGTTCGGTTAAGGACTGATTAAGACCATCAAAAATGGCCTCTCACAGGCTACCTAGACAAACACATGATGTGTTACGACATGCTAGAGTTCTTTACACCAAGAACTGGTCCTGTCTATGACAGATACACTATACAAGCTGGGTTATGCGTATGTGAGGATGAACGGAGGTCTAGGCAACGATAAACACTTTCTGAAGCAACCAAAGGCAAAGGCTACATTGCTACAGACAGTCTCTGGACGGAAAAAATATTTGCAGCACGACATTTTTGGTTATATTCCGTTTTCAAGAGCATATTTGGTCAGAACAGATATCTGACTTTTCTCACCATCAAAATATTTAGGACATTTTTATACGTTTTTGTTTGGGTACTAACTGCCTGAAAACCAATCAACGCTTGACGTAGAAACTGCAGGCCTAACTTTTCCATTGTGTATTGAGACTGAAGACGAAAAAACATTTCTTACTAGACTGCTTCAAATACACTGATCTCATAAATTGGGGCATTGCACGACATATTAGGACAAAAAGATTATCTAGTCATCGTTTAAAAGGGGCTAATGTAGGGTCCACAATGGACGTATCGATGTGCATATACCACACTATGAAAATGAGAGAAAATGAGTGTGAGGGCGATACATTATGAATGATGAACGCAAAATGAGGTATAACGTTCATCTTTCTGAGAAGGGGTTAATATGAATGCAATGTATCGTGATTAATTCAAATGGGCAGTCGGCCTTTGAATACAGTTCTGTGCAGTTCACTTCTCTCTGTGACTCTCTCTCTCCGTCTCTGTCCTTCTTTCTATCTCTCTCATCTTTACTTTTCTCCGCCTCTTTTTGTCTCCCACCCAACCCCCTCCTCTCTCTTTATCTCTCTGTCTATCTACGTATCTATCTCTCACTCTCTCTATCTCTCACTCTATATTGCTCACTCTCTCTATCTCTCACTCTATCTCTCACTCTCTCTATCTCTCACTCTCTATATCTCTCTTTGTTTCTCTCATTCTCTTTCACTCTCTCTTTCACTCTTTCTTTCTCTCTATCTCTCTCATTATCTTTCTTCTTTCCCCCTCCCCCTCTCTCTCTCTCTCTCTTTCTCTCTCTCTCTCTCTCTCTCTCTCTCTCTCTCTCTCTCTCTCTCTCGCTCTCTCTCTCTCTCTCTCGTACTACATATGAATATTTTGCCTCAATGACTTAATGTAAGAAAGGCACTACTGCCTAATTCACTACCCTTTTAAAATAAAGTTTGTTCGTTTGTTCGTTCTCTCTCTCTCTCTCTCTCTCTCTCTCTCTCTCCTTCTCTCTCTCCCTCCCTCCTCTGTTTTTCATTTCTCTTTTTATCTCTTTGTCTTTTCTTTCTTTCTATCTTTCTTCTCTTTATTTTTCTGCTCTCTTTCTTTCTGTCATTTATTCATACATTCATTCATTCTCGCTCTCTTCAAAGCACACACACAAACACACATGCGCGCGAACGCAGGCACGCATGCTCATATACACGTACACATATTCACATCAATACAGAGTTATGATAATGTGCACAGAGAGTTAACTCAGTAGAAATGTGCAAACGAAAGAGTCGCACCACTGATCGTCAAGTGTTAATGTGTTTACTTCGTGTTTCAGCAAACAACATGGCCACTTCAACCCAGAAAGTCTGGGAGGACATCAGGGAGACGCTGCTGACTTGCAAAATCTGCGAGGAGCCGTTCGACCGAGAAGGACGTCTGCCTCGAGTGCTCCCCTGTCACCACACCTTCTGTGGGCCTTGCATCGCCAAGCTGGACAAGGGGGGAGAGCTGTCCTGCCCCAACTGTCGCCAGAACATCCAAGTGGCCGGGACGTTCCCAGTGGAGATCACTCGATCTGCTCTGCTGGACTGCACGGTGGTCATCCAGACTGCACAGGAGGCTCCGTGTGAGGGCTGTGACGACGGCAGCCAGGCCACCTCTCGCTGTCTGGACTGCGCCCAGGCCCTGTGTGAGGAATGCCGTGCAGCCCACAAAAAGGTCAAAATCGCCAGAGACCACGTCATCGTGTCTTTGGAAGAGGCGGCCCGCTCCCCTTCCCTGCTGCTGCAGAAAGTGGAGATGTGCCAGAAACACGCTGATGAAAAGCTCAAGTTCTACTGCAAGACGTGCAAGAGCGCCATCTGCTCTACGTGCGTCATCATCCTGCACAAGGACAGAGACGGACACAACAACGTGGAGCTGGGTGAGATCCTGGAGCAGGTCAAACGTCAGGTGAGTGGGAGGCTGTGGGAGGATGTGGTGATGTTTTAAATGCGTCGAAGAAATATTTGCTTCGATAACCAAATTCTCGTCTTAGCAGTGCCTCACACTGCAGTAAATACAGGGAATACAGTATTCGTTGAAGTCCTCACTAAAGAGGTGTAAAAGCCTGAAGTCTTCACTTGACTTGTAGCTTAACCGCAGGTTTGAACTTCATAACTGTGAGAAGAACATCTTTGATCCCGCATTTTTAATACTAAGTTTAGATGTACTCTCATCGTAGTCATTGATCAGTTAGAAAAGAATTGCTGAACAGCGTCATTTAGTCAGCAGAAACAAGTTCGCACAATCCTATCTTTCCATTTTTCTGATGTTGTCTTGCTGTATAATCAAACACTGACATTACTACACTTAATTTTTTTCTACAGATCGAGTCCCACTGTGGGAGTCTCGACAACATCCGCGAGTCCAGCCTTCAGCCCCGAGCCAACATGGCCGCTACCAGTCTGCAGGAGACGGACGCCTCCTTCAAGACCGCTGAACAGGAACTCGAAGACATCTTCAGCAGGGCGGTCAACGCCCTCCTTGACCGAAAGACCCAGGCCATGGAGGAGCTGAGGAGCAAGTGGAAGGTGGACAGACTAGAGCTGGAGGACCAGGCGGCAGTCACGCAGTCGCTGGTGTCCAGCGCCAAGACTTGCACAGCCCTGGGCAGGACGGTGTCCTCCGTGGGGCTGCCAAGCCACATCGTGGCCCAGGAGCAGGAGCTGGAGAGAGCGGTCCAGGAGGCCGGGGCTGAAGAGGGAAAGCCACTCCAGGCCTCGCCACGCTACAAGGTGGGCGCCACCGTCGCTGGCAAGAAGCCTTTTGGGTGTCTGAGTGTCTGTGCTTCTCCATCGCTACATGCCCATCCTCCTCTATCGTGTGTGCCTTTCTTTTCTCTCTTCGTCTTTTTCCTCTCTGTCTCACTGTCTATTTTTCTGTCTGCCCGTCAGTGTCACTGTCCCTCGATCTGTCTGTTTTAATGTTTCTTTTCGTCTGTCCACGCACTCGTTCATTCGTCTGTCCATCATTTGTGTAGTATGCAGTGTGTGTATGTATGTGTGTGTGTGTGTGTGTGTGTGTGCATGCGTGTGTGTGTGTGTGTGTGTGTGTGTGTGAGTATGTATATGTATGTGTTTGTGCATGTGTGTGTGTTAGTGCAATTTCCTGTATGTCAGTATGTGTTAAACGTGCGTATGTGTATCTGTTTTGTCGTATGCTAGCCTATATGCATGTTTATATGTATGCGCGTGTATGTGATTGTGTGTGTGTGTGTGTGTGTGTGAGTGTGTGTGTGTGTGTGCGTGTGTGTGTGTGTGTCTGTATCATATGTCCGCCTGTCCATCTGTCTGTGTATCCTCTTTGTGTCTGCCAGTGTGGCCGTTTAAGTGTCTACGAATATGTTTGTCTGACTGACTGTCTCTGTGTCTCTCTGTCTGCAATAGCGACGGCGTTCCTTTTTTATAACAACATTTACTCTTCACGTATGAACACTTGGTGGTGCAACGTTTTCTCTGTGTTGAAGGTGAAGGTATATCACCTTTATATTTTAAATGGAAGCACAAAAGGCGACAAAATGGGCAGCATGACGTTCATCTCCGAACACGGCGACAGTGTGGTAGATTATGGATTAGTGTATAGAAACTGCCCGACCCTGAAGGTCAATTTAAAAGTGGGAGATAATATTCTATCTACTCATCTGCCACTAGAACTAAATGTTGTGTAGATACTAACCCTCGTGTCAGATCTTCATTTTCCACAGAAAAAATAAGCAAGTTTGTATGGGAGGACAACAAAGCACAGGAAGTTATGCAAAACCTAAATACTCCTGAATTCAGTGCTTGCCTCGACCAAGCTTCACAGATTTTAAACACTGATGTTGAGATGGCCCTTAACTGTTTTGTTCATGCGCTCTTATCCAATGCTCAATGTATGAAGCGCACAGTTAAACAAGGTGTTCAGAAGGTGAGGACTCACTCCAAGTGGTTTGACTTGGAATGTCGACAGGCGAAACGTAAGACGCTACACGCGCTTTCACAGGCCAAGAAGACTGGATTAAGATTAGACAGGGAGCAATTTGTCAAACTAAGAAATAGCTACAAAAACCTTATCCGGGACAAGAAAGAAAACTATTTGAAGACCACCTGCCAGGCTCTCATTAAAAACGTAAAGAATTCAGCAACTTTCTGGCCCATATTAAAGCAAGCCCAAAATAGAAGAGCCCCAAACCTTCCAATAGACCTCAAAGAGTGGAAACAATACTTTCAGGATCTTTTTAATCAGGAGAGGAGCTCAATTCATCATAACAGCGATGGTCCTGTTATCCAAGATGATAGACTCGATGCGCCTATTAAAAATGAGGAGGTAAGGCAGGCACTAGCAAAAATAAGCCACAAAAAAGCTGCAGGGATTGACGATATCCCTGGGGATTATCTAAAGTTGGCAGGTCCTCATTGTCACACGGCGACCTTTCGTGAAGGCGACGTAGGTGGGCCTTTAACCTCCTGGGGGAAAAATTAGGCTAAATAGAGTAAACGGTTTTGGCGCTAGAAACGACTAACATCGTGCGAAGCAGGGGTCAGGCTAAATTGTGCTCACAACGAGCTCGGGCAGGAGGGGAGCCCGGAGATAAGACGTGTTGTCCGTGCAAGTGGTGGGAGAGAGGCTCACGGGAGAAGGAGGAAGGGAGGATGGGAAATCGAGGTAGTGAGGGAAGGAGGTTGGATTTCGTCAGGGGAGACGAACGGTCGTGCAGGAGGACGCTCTTGGGATGCGAGGGAAGCAGGGCCAGCGTGGTCGCCGTCGTTGAAGCTTTGACCGTGGGGTCTTAGCCTGGGTCAACTAGGGAGGATCGAGAGGGCAGTCGTGTTGCTGCAGTGGGGTTACACGGCCTGGAGGACCAAGGGCTGCGCGGACGGAAGGAGCTAGGACGCCGAGCGTTCCCACCTCGTCCTGTGTCTACTCGGGAGGGAGTGAAACGTGGAGATACTACGGTCTACCGGTCTACGTTCTACGGGAGAACGCGGACCAAGCGACGCGTGTCGCCGTGGATGTGGTGGCTGTGCGTAGGCCATACGCCCGTTTCTTGTGTGCTAGTGTGTCGCCAGAGGGTGGGACACCTCGTGCTTCCTCCAGGAGTTTCCGTTGGAGCTGTCGGAGTATTTGGTGGTGTTCTGGACGTTGAGGAGGACAGACGGTGCGCGGGGAAAAACCTCGGGTAAGGTGACGATTTTTTTTTTGTTGGTTCCTTGCCTTTCCAGTTGGGTCTGGGTTGGTATCGTCTGACTGCCGCGTTGGTAGCGGTCATGCCTTTAAGAGGCGAGGACATCAGTTGCCCAGGTCGTTAATGCTGTGGTAGCAGGGACGCCTTTAAGAGGCGAGTGGTTTGCGCTGGGTGTGATTCACGCTGAGAGAGGGCAGTTTCTCTTCGAAGGAAAGAGACGTTGTGCTTTGATCCCGAAGGAGAAATGGAGGGTCAAGAGACGGGACTTTTCTTTCATGTGCTTACGGGTAGCCTGCCTGTGTGAGGGTAGCCGCTCTTTCCCCTTTGAAGCCCAAGCTATTAAGTAATTAGATTGGTGGGTGTGTGAGTTTGGTCGAGTGAGTGAGTGGAGTTTGTCATTTTTTGACTTTGGTGATAGCCCTGATATTTGTTGGTCGGGCGGAGTGTAGTGGTGACATGGGAGGTGAGCAGGGTGAATTTGTATTGAGTTGGTGCAATCATCGTTCCATGTGGATTTTTGTGTTTTCATTCTATTAAGATTGTTCATTGATGTGATTGCCATGTATTGAGACTGGCTTTTGGGGAAAGTTGAGATGCTGTTGGTTGAGGTGGGTTTCTTATGTGGTTTAGATTCTGAGTGAGTGTGGTTGAGTTTAGGAGGATGTTGGGTTGTTGAAGGAAAGGGATTGCTTTGGTTTCATGATAGGTTGTTTTTTTATGATTGAATGTGAACTTTATTGATGGGTTGTGTTAGGGTTTGGTAAAAATAAATTGTATTTGTTAATTTATTTGTGTGTTGTGTATTGTATATTTTGATTGGATGTTATGTCCCTCTCGGAAAAAGTCCGAGTAGGAAGGGACCCGTGACACTCATATATTACCATTTCTTGTCACGCTTTTTAATGTTCTGTTTGAAAGAAAATACTTTCCACAGTGCTGGTGTAAATCTGTTATAGTGCCCATACACAAAAGTGGTGATAGACTCAACCCCAAAAACTACAGAGGAATATCATTGCTCTGTAGCATTAGTAAAAATTTTATGTCTGTATTGACCCAACGTCTGAGAGACTGGGCTGAAGAGAACAATAAGTTTTGCACTGAACAGGCAGGGTTTCGGAAGGACCACTCGACCGTTGATCATATGTTCACTCTTTTTTCGGTTGCTGTTAAGCATGTGTATGGTAGTGGTCGAATGAAGCTCTATGTGGCATTTGTTGACTACCAGAAGGCCTTCGACTCGGTGGACAGGCCCCGCCTTTGGAAAGTTCTGTTCGAGGCAGGATTATCAAACAAGTTCCTGGGAATGCTACGGGCAGTTTACTCGAAGATACAAGCGTGTGTAAAGTGGAATGGTGCCACTTCACAGTTCTTTGACTGCCCGGTCGACGTAAGGCAGAGGTGAGTTGAGTCCTCGATAGTTTTTTGCCTATGTATTAATTATGTTGCAAGATATGTTGGAAGGCATGGGCGTCATGGTGTACAATTGTTGCCTGGTACGACAGAGATCTTTTCCCTTATCTTCGCAGATGACATCGTTTTGCTTGCGAGTACTCCTGTTTGTTTACAAATCCGAATAGACAATCTCTGCCGTGCTTCCCAAGAGCTGGGCCTCCTCATTAATACTGATAAAACTAAAGTTATGGTTTTTCGAAAGGGGGGATTTCTGGGCCGTGGAGAGAGGTGGTATTTGAGAGGTGCAGCTTTGGAAGTAGTAAATCAGTATAAGTATCTGGGGCTTGTATTCACTACCAGGCTGTCTCTGTCTTCCGCCCTTGACAGCCTGACAGTAAAAGCGAAAGCGAAAACAATGCAGTTGCTTAGAACAATGTGGAATCTGCACACTATGAATACTAACGTTTTCTTTCGATTATTCGATGCCCAGATACAGCCATCCTTGCTATATGGTTCTGAGTTATGGGGACTGGAAAGGAGAGATTGCATTGAAAAAGCACATTTGTTCGCTTGCAAGAGGTTTTTAAATGTAAGTGCTAAAAGTTCAAACACTATGTGCTATGGAGAACTCGGTAGATATCCAATTTATATAATAACAACAATAAGGGCAGTGAAATACTGGTTACGGTTATGTAAGATGACAATGGATAGACTGCCTAAACAAGCATATATAATGCTGTTGAAAGAGAATGTATGTACATCTGCGAAGATGAACTGGGCACGATCCATTCAACATTGTCTATCCAAGCTCGGATTTGCATATATATGGACAAATGCAGGGACCAACAATGAAAAAGCTTTTATTCGGGCGCTCAGACAGAGACTGCGAGACTGCTATTTACAAGAATGGAATACGAGACTTTCTGGAAGCGATCATTTTGTATTGTATAGATCCTACAAACGTAAGATAGAGTGTGAAAGCTGTTTGAATAGTGTTAACATAAAAAATTAGGGATGCATTTGTTCGCTTCTGTTTAAGAAACAATGACCTCAAAGCCAGTCATAGAAATGAACAGAACACAGGAAAAGAGTGTCCTTTCTGTACAAGTTATGAAGACGAAAGTCACTTTTTAATCCATTGTCATGTGTACAAAGATCTGAGGCGCAAATATATTTTAAAACATATGCAAAAGGCTAGATACGCCGAGGTAAAGTACCTGCTTGATGGACGCGATGTCACGAAAACACGAGACGTTGCAATGTACATATTTTATGCGTTTAAACTACGCAGTGAAAA
>JAWQFJ010022695.1:0-20000 GCA_034096865.1 Theodoxus fluviatilis | reverse complement strand
CGCAGATTTTGCAAGTCAGCAGCGTCTCCCTGATTTCCTCCCAGACTTTCTGGGGTGCAGTGGCCATGTTGTTTGCTGCGACACGAAGTAAACACATTAACACTTGACGATCAGTGATGCGACTCTTTCGTTTGCACATTTCTACAGAGTGTTTCCACTGTGCACATTATCATAACTCTGTATTGATGTGCATATGTGTACGTGTGTATGAGCATGCGTGCCTGCGTGCGCGCGCATGTGTGTTTGTGTGTGTGTGTGTCTGCTTTGAAGAGAGCGAGAATAAATGAACATATAAATGAATGTATTAAAGAAAAAAATATAGCAGAAAAACAAAGAGAAGAAAGATAGAAAGAAAGAAAAGACAAAGAGATAAAAAGAGAAATGAAAAACAGAGGAGGATTGGAGAGAGGGAAGGGAGAGAGAGAGATAGAGAAATAGAGAGAGAGAGAACGAACAAACGAACACATTTTATTTTAAAAGGGTAGTGAATTAGGCAGTAGTGCCTTTCTTACATTCAGTCATTGAGGCAAAATATTCAAATGTAGTACGAGAGAGAGAGAGAGAGAGAGAGAGAGAGAAAGAGAGAGAGAAAGAGAGAGAAAGAAAGAGAGAGCAAGAGAAAGAGAGAGAGAGAGCGAGAGAGAGGTAGAGAGAGCGAGATAGAGATAGAGAGAGAGAGAGGGAGGGGAAAAGAAGAAAGATAATGAGAGAGATAGAGAGAAAGAAAGAGTGAAAGAGAGAGTGAAAGAGAAAGGGAGAAACAATGAGAGATAGAGAGAGAGTGAGAGATAGAGAGAGTGAGAGATAGAGAGAGTGAGCAATATAGAGTAAGAGATAGAGAGAGTGAGAGATAGATACGTAGATAGACAGAGAGATTGTGACGAAACCACGTTTTCTCTCTCTTTAGTTTATTATCTAGTTAAAAGGGGATGGGTTCTCTAGATCTCTGCCAGACGGTATTTGAGTGTAGAGACAATTGCCTGACCAGTGAAGTAAAGAAATAAGGAGAATTGAGTGGAGAGATAATATTTTAGTTCTTCATTGAAAGCGATCCCGAAATCGAATGATGACATCACTGCGTAAAAACATTCCGATGACGTTGTTTTGAGCTGGACGTAATGTGATAGGTAATTGGATAAAAGGTAAATTCTAATCATGGATCGGGACAGGTCGGGAAAAAGACATGTGATCATCATGTGATGGGAGTAATCAAACAAAAGAGACCATTGGATGAGAAAGCCATGAGTTGTCATCTGATATTGTGATGCAGGTACATTTGGAAGCAATCAGGTATCATGAGAGAAGGACACGTGACTTAATTGTGACGAACGAAGGCTGGAAACTTATAAATACAGGTGAAATAATGCGATGCGGCGCGCGTCATCATTTATTTTCAACGAACAGACCCTTGTGGTACATTCGCGTCCTGTTCCCTGGTTTTTTAGAAGATGTAGAATAATAATAATAATAAGGGAAGTCGTAATGTCTCCCTCTTCAGTATAAAAGAAAGAATTGAAAGGAAAGTTGCGAGGGTTTGAGACCCGGTTGTACGCTACATCATTACTCAATGTGTCTAACGGCTGTTGGATCCGTTATCGGACGTTACCGTTGGCTGTTCAAAACGGATGTCCCCAGAAAGTAGTTGTCCTCCTCCTGTCAACACCTTCTCCAAAGGATTATTATTATCGACCTGAAGTTTACCCAGGTTGATCCTACAATTGGACGAAAAGTTTTCATCTTGGAAAATTCCGCTGGGATGATGAGTAGTACCCATCCTGGTGAAGGAAGTGATTACACCGTAGTATACTAAATCTTGTGATTGTGCATCAATTGGATTACCCATCTTTCATTCCCCTTTTCCTTTTTCCCGTTTCATCGGACATGATTCCAACCCATGGATATATGAGTGTATGTGAACCGTCTTCATATGAAACAACGAAACAGTTAAGTAAGTAATTTAGTCTCCTGGTCTGGCAGAGTATCTTTCAATGGGGTCTGGTATTTAGAAAAACATTATTCCTAGATCTTTTTCATAACAGTTATAGATTTGTTAATGAATGTTTATTAAACATTTTTAATTTGCAGTAAGTTTCCATTCTCTCATTTCATACTTATACCATGCTTTGTGTGAATGAGAGAATGAAAGTGTGCGAGAAGTTCTATTGTTGTTTCCCCTAGACATAGAAAACAAGCCAAGTTTTAAATACAATTTTAGAGTGAAAGGGCTTCTCGTCACAGAGATAAAGAGAGAGGAGGGGTTGGGTGGGAGACAAAAAGAGGAGGAGAACAGTAAAGATGAGAGAGATAGAAAGAAGGACAGAGACGGAGAGAAAGAGAGTCACAGAGAGAAGTGAACTGCACAGAACTGCATTGAAAGGCCGACTGCTCATTTGAATTAATCACGATACATTGCATTCATAATAGCTCCTTCTCAGAAATATGTTCATTATACCTCATTTTGCGTAATAATAATGTATCGCCCTCATACTCATTTTCTCTCATTTTCATAGTGCGGTATATGCACATCGATACGTCCATTTTGGACTCTACATTAGCCCCTTTTAAACGATGACTAGATTATCTTATTGTCCTAATATGTCGTGCAATGCCCCAATTTATGAGATCAGTGTTTTTGAAGCAGTCTAGTAAGAAATGTATTTTCGTCTTTAGTCTCATTACACAATAGATTAGTTAGGCCTGCAGTATCTACGTCGAGCGTTGATTGGTTTTCAGGCAGTAAATACCCAAACAAAAACGTTTTAAAACGTCCTAAACCTTTTGATGTTGAGAAAAGTCAGATATCTGATCTGACCAAATATGCTCTTGAAAACGGAATATAACCAAAATGTCGTGCTGCAAATATTGTTTCCGTCCAGAGACTGTAGCAATGCTTGCCTTTGGTTGCTTCAGAAGGCATTTTTCGTTGCCTAGTCCTCCGTTCATCCACACATACGCATAACCTAGCTTGCATAGTGTATCTGTCATAGACAGGACAAGTTCTTGGTGTAAAGAACTCTAGCATGTCGTAACACATCATGTGTTCGTCTAGGTAGCCTGTGAGAAGCCATTTTTTTAAGTCTTAACCAGTCCTTAACCGAACTGTGTCGCGTGAAAGCGACGAATGGATGATTATAAGGGGTGATTGGGAATGTATCGTGCGCTGTAGCATTTTTTAGCCTAGGAGACAGGGATTGCTTCACCGCTAAATATAGACTACGTCAGGCGGGAAGTTTTTGCGCAGTGCGACTACAGGAGTTACAAGTTGACCTGCACGGGGGTTTGGGGGTCAAAATTAGTAGTCTTGATTGGTTAGGGTCAGTACGGGACACCGGCGAGCTAGTGTCTGATTGGGAGTTTAGCGTCAGTCGTTGGCCATCACTGGATAGAGGCAGGCGGAGGGGGGCCTCGCCCTCCGCGCTGCAGGGCCGCACAAGCGGTCAGGCGACGTTTCGACTCACGTCGCTGAATCCATCTCGGCAGAGATAGGAAGATAGTTGGATTCGTTCTGGTGGTGTCACGGCCCGAGGTTTTGGGGTAAGGTGGAATTTTGGTTCACTCGTTTGTCGCTCGAAATTGCCATGTGGGGAAATGACCGTTTGGAATGTTGGAGGGAAACGGAATAATTGCCAGGGCGGTATATTCTTGCTTAAGGTTAAAAACTCGTTCTGTGGTAATGATGGGTAAATTTCCTTTTGCATTGGATTGTAAATTGTTTAATTCCGTTTAATGCCAAGACGGGATTAATTGGAATTGTGCTTGCTGTGGATAGGGAAGGGTGTTTTTCCAAGCACGTGGGTTAAGGGGCGGTTGCCCTATTTCGAATAATTCAATGGAAGAATTGCTAGGGAGTTAAATATAGGCTTATAAGTTTGGGTAAATGTATTACAGGCTTTTTGAGATATCCGGGGTTCTTGGATGGAGTACCTATGACACGGATGGCGGTAGATGGAGGACTGGAGCGACTTGCTGTCTTCTACCGACCGAGCTTCTGAGAGCTCTGTTCCCTAGCGCTGGACGAAGTGCCGACGCCCGCTGACGAACTGTTCGTCAATTGCACTGAGACGTGCGATATTCCCCTATGTGTGTGTCCTCGTGTTTTGCGGGTGTTTTCTCATGTAGTGAGCGGGAGCTTAGCTGAGAGAGTAGACTGAGGACTGTTGAGAGGGCGTTTGAACTCTGGCGAGACTTCGGGAGGTAAGACGATCAAATGCTAAGTACCTTTCATCCACACGAGGTGGTGAGGGAGACAAGCAGTGGTTGCAGAGGAGTATATGCAACGGGGCAGTGCGAATGGACTATTTGATTCGATGAACATTGGATGTTGTTATTCGCACTGTGACCAGACGGAAGTAGATCGTGGCTTAACCTACCTGGGTGGACATTGACTTTATAGGACTGACTGGGTCAAGCTCTGAGTGAGCTGTCAGTAACTTTCTGTCTTGCGTTGCACGAGCCTCCGCCAGTCCCCTATTTAAACCCTACGCCTGCCAGTCCTGTACCACTTGGCCTGAAGAAGGAGGATCCCCTCCGAAAGCTCGCCTACGACTGCTCTAGAAGCCTACGACTGCTCTAGTAACGGCCCTCTTCAGGGCCCACTTCTCTCACGAGAGAATACAATTGGTCAGACTCCGGTCATTTTTTCCTGTTTTCTTTTTTCCAGGTGAACTTTCTGTCAGACAGGGGGCGTCCTGCTGCAGTATTATTATTATGAGAGAGAGCGGGAATGCTCTCTATCCAGACGAAAGGAGAGCGACTTATTTTGGGACCTTGGTAGTTGAACTGTGAATAGGATAGCGTTTCCTATTCCAGGGAGGAAGTGAACGTCTGGAGTATTGGAGGGGGCATGTGTCATTTGTGTTTAGGTCGTGTGTGTGTAGGTTGTTATTCTTGGATTCCAGGGAGCCAAGGATTGGTAAGCATGCACTTTACCTATCATTTCTCTATTCACTTGTGTGTTGTGGCAGCCCAGGAACCGGGACGCTTCTGATTGGCTGGAGTGAGAGAGGGGTGGCACAGAGGATGAATGGAGGCGGAGTGTTGTTGTGTTAACTGACCTTTAGACCTGGGGTGAAGCCAGGTCAGTTTCGTGCTAGCTGGCAAGCTACACACGGGTGTGGGAGGCGTGTGGCTGGGTGATTGATAGCCTAGCGCATATGTTGTATTGGGTCGAGTTATATTATCTTCTTTGGGAGAGAAGAGAGGGTTGGGTTTAGATTCGTTAGAAACTTGGTCTTGAATTATTCTTGGATATTTCAGTTACCGGTGTTAACTGTGAAGAGTGGCGGATACTCTACTTTCTTACAGGAGTTTGTGAGGTTAGTTTGACCTGACTGAGGTCGCCTTATCTTTCGCCTGGGAGTGGGTGGTAGCGTCTTATGCTTATAGCAGCATAAACATTCTGGTACTGGAGTGAGTTTAATTGTCCTGTGAGAGGGGGCGTTTTCTTTGGACCGCCTAGTGAGGGTAGGCGGGTCCTTTCAACACTAACTTAGTAGTATAGGGAGGGAGTTGGTTTTGAAGAGCTTAGGTAGTTCTAAATATCCTGTGTAATTTAACATCCTTTTGGCGTTAATTGTCCAGTGGGGGGACTTTAGCCACTTCAGTTTGGCATTGAAGTGTGCTGATGCTTTTAGGGGTATATGAGTATCAGGTTTATTCTCTGTTTAGGGGAATGTGCTAATTCTATGTGGGTGTGTCAGAATGAATGGACGGAAGTAGGTTGTATTAATCTTATTGTGAGAGATTATTAGAGTTCAGACCAGGACGGTCAGGATGGGTAGTTGAAAGAGTTGTTTTGGGGCGAACTTTGGTATTTTTCCCAGTTTGGTGTGTTTTGGGACAAATGTGGAGATTGTGCTTTTTATCACATTGTCAACTTATACACATTATGGGTAACGTTGGTTGTTGCATGTGATTACTCTTTGGTGAGGGTCGGACTTGTGAACCCTTTGCTTGAGGGTTGTTGTTGTCGTGTTTACTTTTCTTTGTTTACAGCGGAAGTCGCCATCTTGTTTCCGCTGTACTGGGGTTTGTTGTTGTTACTTGGCCCTCACTTTGTTGAACGCTGCCTGCGTTCACTTGTACTGCTTGGTGCAGAAGGGGAAAGAGTTGTGTACTTGATTAAACTTGTTTATTTTATACCGGATTCAGTGGTCCCTTTTCACTTGTTGTTTCCCAACATTGCTTGTTTGTTTGTGGTGTCCCCCAAGGAGTGGTGGTTAAGTTTTGTTTGAAAACTCTAGTGTGTCAAATTGCTTCTCACCTTCAGGGGCGATCCCATCGTTCCTGAAGGACTGAGGGTGTAGAATCGCAAAACTACATTATAGCCATTAGATACCGCGACAAACTGATTGTGTTGTTAATTACTAGACAGCATCTACCTTATTCACAAAAATTAGAATGATCTGGAGTCACAGAGAGGGACACACACACACACACACACACACACACATATATATATATATATATATATATATATATATATATACATTCTCACACACAGACAAAGGGAGGGAGAGAGGTAGGTAGGGAGGGAGAAAAAAGGACGGGGTAGAAAGAGAGAAAAGAGAAAGTGAGGGAAAGACTAAGTGATACAGCGACAGAGAAACAGACACAGCAAGCTCAATCACACACAACACATGAACCCATCCACAATGTAAGAGTCCTTAACCGAACTGATTGTGTTGTTAATTACTAGACAGCATCTACCTTATTCACAAACATTATAATGATCTGGAGTCACAGAGAGGGACACACACACACACACACACATATATATATATATATATATATATATATATATATATATATATATTCTCACACACAGACAAAGGGAGGGAGAGAGGTAGGTAGGTAGGTAGGGAGGGAGGGAGAAAAAAGGACGGGGTAGAAAGAGAAAAAAGAGAAAGTGAGGGAAAGACTAAGTGATACAGCGACAGAGAAACAGACACAGCAAGCTCAATCACACACAACACATGAACCCATCCACAATGTAAGAGAGTCGCACAGCCGCCACATTATCTCACCCGCGTGTGAAAACGATGGAACCAAAAAGACTCACTTTGGAAGATTGGCAGATGAGTAGGGAATGCACCTATATTGGGGAAAACTACCAGAGGAAGTGAAGAGGCCTCCTCAACCTGTCAGCGCTGCAAAGCCACGTGGAGACAGACTGGACAAGACAGAGTGGCTGAGACCGTGGCTGATGAGAGGCGTCCACCTAACACCGCCACCCTCGCACCAGGGCGTGGAGTAGCCGCCATTATGTCATAACCGACTGTGTCTGCACCGAAAACATGATCATGCAAATACAGCAGCAAGAGCAGTGACGATGTCTAGTCGGCCTACAGTACTGATAACGAAGACAACCGAAAAAATATGGAGCGAGGTACACAGTCGACCACTTTGAACGACATTATGCAGAGCGATATCTGTCACTGAAGGGTCGCGTTATCTGCCACCACACACTGAAGATGGACTTCTGTCATAATGTAATACAGTAGGAAACATGAACTCTAGTTACAGAGCCTCAAACGTGCGCAGAGCTCGAGCTGCAGTCACGCATGAGCATTACTCTCTATTCACCTGGCTGGAAATGATGTTGCTCTCATCAGTTTTGACGAAGTGCTAAAACTGATTGGACGTGTTTTATGTCTGCCAGGTAATTATCTATATTTTATCATTTGTATGAGGGAAAATGGAAGGATTTATAACGGAAGAATAATAATGCGAAATAAGTATTGTATCATTCTTATATTATTATTATG
Organism: Theodoxus fluviatilis; assembly: GCA_034096865.1. Classification (NCBI taxonomy): domain Eukaryota; kingdom Metazoa; phylum Mollusca; class Gastropoda; order Cycloneritida; family Neritidae; genus Theodoxus; species Theodoxus fluviatilis. Next base: position 12,234 of record JAWQFJ010022695.1, on the reverse strand, counting down.
ATTACTGTAGTAAATTTGTTGTTGACGATTTGTGTATAGGAACGTCGATGATTTATGATGAAATAACTTGGCAATCGTATAACTGTGTTTTGGAATAAAATAGTTTTGACGAAGTGCTAAAACTGATTGGACGTGTTTTATGTCTGCCAGTCTGACGGTGGGCTACATTTTGGGGGCTCGTCCCATTGCCCTGCACCAAGATGGAGGACAAGCAGATAGCAGCCCTGGCCGATGCGTGCCGTGCGCCACAGCAGATGAAGATTGCCGTCGCTACCTTGATGGCGATCGCCGACGCCGCTACTCTCAGCGACCACGAACTGACGGCGGCGCTCACAGAGGGCATCATGAAGCTGACCGACGAAACCACCTTAACTCGAGTACTCAAACTACTGTCGGCGGACAAGAAGGACAAGAAAACTTCTCCTAGACAAGACAAGCCAACGTCGGTGACAGTCCGCCAGGAACTGAAAATCGCATTCAGCAACTACAACAGTATCAACAGACAGATCGAGTCAGTAAGTCAGCGAGGCTAATAAGACGCCGAAATAAGAGAAGCACTGGTCAGCGCGATGCCGGTAAATCTGCCAATGAGAAACTACTTGGAGGTAGCTACACTCGACCTGCGTGAAACCTGCCGCTTGATCCAGCAACACTTCAAGGAGCCATCAGCGACGGAACTTTTTGCCACCCTAACTAATGCTTCACAGGCGGCGGACGAGAACGCTACCACATTCATGATGAGATTGCTGGATAAGAGAGAGCGGATCAAGCTGGCGGCGAAGCAGTCTAAGGAAGCCAGCTACCCTGACACGCTGATCGACGCCACTTATCGCAAGGCCCTTGCCACGGGGCTGGATGATGTTGAACTGAGAATCACAGTCAAACATCTCATGGAACGGAATGCTACCGACGATGAAATCATGGCCGAAATCAACAAGATGATGGCGTCGTTACAGGAGAGAGCAACGAAGCACTGCGAAGCACTTAAGGCACAACAGCAGCATGGCGCCGCTGACCAGACAGAACAGAAGAAACGAAGGCGGTCAGAGGAGACGGCAGCACTTCTAGAACATCTCTACACGAAAGTCGAAGTGCTAGAAGCTCAGCTTAAGGCTAAGTCAAGCCTGGGGGCCAGTCGGGCAAGCCAAGACAAGTACAAGTGCGAAAACTGCAAGCGCTACAAGAGGCAACGCTGCACTCACTGCTTGCGCTGTGGCAGCGACGGCCACCTGCAACGAAACTGCCCGCGATCACGCCAGGAGCAGCAGGGAAACGAGAACGGGTCCCGTTAAGTAGGGCAACGGTGACCAAGGAGGAGGAAGACCCTGCAGAGACTGTAGCCTTCATCACACTATCAAGCATCTCCGCACAACAGAACAATGAGAACAGGGAGAAGATAGCGAAACTAATAGGAGCACGATGCTTAGTACGAGGAAAAATCAACGGCGTTGCCAGTGACTTGCTTTGGGACACGGGAGCACAGGTGAGCCTGGTTTCCCAGAGATGGCTGAACAGTAACACTCGCAGAGTCCAAGTGAGGTCCCTGGAAGAGTGGGGCGAACAAGGCAAGCATCTCAACGTGTCGTCAGCCAGTGGAACGAACATTCCCATGCTTGGGTGGGCCTCGCTACGAGTGACACTGAGAACCAAGGATGTTGTTGTTCCTTTCCTGGTCACGGGAATGGACAGCGTCACCACACCCATCCTTGGCTACAACGCCATCGCGCCGCTGATGGAAGATGCATCACCGGAACTCCTGCACAAGGTATTTCCAAATCTGCCATCAAGAGTGAAGTCCCTGGTTGCACACTTGACTCAGACGAAAGAATCGGAGACGCGAAGACAGTCTCAAGAGAGCTGGGACCCCGAAGTGGATCTCAGCGACGCTCCGTTGAGTCAGGAACAGAAATGCCGCGTACACAAACTACTGAGGGAGGAGTGCGACGCGTTTATGAAGGACGACGACGACGTGGGGTGCGTTGAGGAGCTGGAACTTGACGTCAACCTGAAAGACAACACCCCGGTCTAGCGATCGTACGTCTCCCTTCCACCGCCGATGTTCCCGAAAGTCAAGGCCTACCTCGAAGATTTGAAGCGGAGGGGATGGATCCGCCCCTCAAGAAGCTCGTACAGTAGTCCCATGGTCTGCGTGCGCAAAAAGGATGGAAGCCTGCGCCTTTGCATCGACTACAGGCAGTTGAATGGAAAGTCCATGAAAGACAGTCACCCGATTCCAAGAATACAGGATTCGTTGAACGTTTTGGGCGGGAAAAGATGGTTTTCAACGCTAGACCAGGGCAAAGCTTATCATCAAGGTTTCATGAAGGAGAAAGCGCGACACCTCACGGCGTTCTGCACCCCCTGGGGACTCTGGGAATGGCTGCGAATCCCATTCGGACTCTCCGGGGCACCCTCAGCGTATCAACGCTTCATGGAGGAGACGTTGAGAGAGGTCCGCGACGAATGCTGCATCCCATACATGGACGACGCGCTGGTCTACAGCGCCGCATTCGAAGAACACCTCAAGCATTTGAGAAAGGTACTGCAGCTGTTGAGAGCGAAAGGACTCAAGCTGAAGCCATCGAAGTGCCGACTATTCCGTCATGAGGTCAAGTTCTTGGGGCACGTGGTATCCGCCGAGGGCTACAGGATGGATGCGTCGGACAGGGAGGCAGTTGAGGCTCTGAGGAAACAGCGTCCCAAGACGATCGGCGATGTCAGACGTCTGCTAGGATTCCTGGGCTACTTCAGGAAGTATATCCAAGACTTTTCACGACGGGCAAGAATCCTCTTTCAGCTTCTTGAGACGAAGGGTAAACAAGCCAGCAGGAAGAAGAACGGACAGGCGGCGCCGCGGTTGCCGATCATGTGGACGGGGGAGCACACTAGGGCACTCAACGAGCTCATCGACTGTCTGACTTCAAACCCCGTGATGGCGTACCCAGATTTCGCACGAGAGTTCTCGCTACACGTAGACGCATCGCAAGAAGGGCTTGGGGCAGTACTTTACCAGCAGCAAAAGGATGGGCGTCAGGCGGTAATTGGATACGGATCTCGGAGTCTCACCCCAGCAGAAAAGAATTATCACATCCATTCTGGGAAACTCGAGTTCCTAGCCCTTAAATGGGCCATCTGCGAACGCTTCCGAGACTACCTCTACTACGCTCCCCACTTCACCGTCTTCAGCGACAATAATCCGCTGACGTATGCCTTCACCACCGCCAGACTGGATGCAGCAAGACATCGTTGGATTGCAGAGCTTGCAGATTTCAACTTTGATGTACGCTACAAACCTGGCCGTCTGAACGGGGATGCTGACGGACTTAGCCGTATGCCATTAGAGCAGGCACACTCGGAGAAGATGGATGCCGCCGTCCTGCAAGCCGTCGCGGACGCAAGCCATCAGCAGCAAGAAGGGACGACTCCATGGATCAGTTCGCTCTCTTGCAACACGGACCCGCTCTTAGAGGCAGAATCAACAACCATCCCTGGCATCAGCACGGCCGAAATACTGTCGGCACAGAGACAGGACGACGTCATCGGGCCTGTTTTCAAGGCCAAGGAGAAAAACTTGACCGAGGTACCCATGGGCAGCCCAGAAGCGATGACGTTTAAGAGACAGCTCGGCAAGCTGAAGATCAACAGAAGGGGACTGTTAGTGAGAATCAGCCAGGATTCGGAGACCGGAAACGCCAGAGAGCAGCTCGTTCTCCCTGAAAAATTCCGACCGAAGGCACTGAAGCTACTCCACGATGACATGGGACACATGGGGATTGAGAAGACTACAGCGCTGATACAACAGCGCTTCTACTGGCCATTCATGGCGGCACAAATCGAGCGCTACGTCACACAAAAATGCCGATGCATTAAAGACAAGCCCCCAGCGCGTCATACCCGAGCGCCGATGCAGAGCATCACCACTACATCACCCATGGAATTGGTATCTCTTGACTTTTTGCATCTGGAGACCAGTAGCAGCGGCTTCGAATACATCCTCGTAGTCATCGACCACTTCACCAGATTTGCACAGGCCTATCCCACCAGAAACAAGGCAGCAAAAACAGTGGCAGAAAAACTGTTCAATGACTTCATCCCTCGTTTCGGTCTCCCTGCCCGGATACACCACGACCAAGGGGGAGAATTTCAAAACAAGCTGATGCAGAAACTGCACAAACTCTGCGGCATCGCGTCTTCTCGCACGACACCCTACCACCCTCAAGGGAACGGACAGGTAGAGCGATTTAACCGCACGCTCCTCTCGATGCTGAAGACCCTGGAGAAGGACCAAAAGAGCTGTTGGAGTATGCATTTCCAAAATTATCGAAAAGTAGTCCTCAGTCAACTTCTGTCTCACCTTGAAGCTAACGACCTCTGCAACCCTCTTCAGTCAGCGTATAGAGCTGGCCACAGCACCGAGACTCTTCTGCTCCGTGTTGTAAATGACATTCTCTCTGCTCTGGATGATGATAAACTCTCTGTTCTGCTTCTCCTGGATAACTCGGCCGCTTTCGATACCATTGATCACTGTGTTCTTCTGTCTCGTCTTGAAACTGTCTTCGGCATTCGCTCCACAGCTCTTCAGTGGTTCCAGTCTTACCTCCATGACCGTACACAGTATGTGTCTGTCAACAACATATCTTCTCCTTCTTCTCCTCTGCTTTTTGGCGTCCCTCAGGGTTCGGTGCTCGGGCCAGTTCTCTTTGTACTGTACACTACTCCTCTATCAACTGTCATACAACAACACGCAGTCAATCACCACCTATTTGCAGATGACACACAACTCCAACAATCATGCAAGCCTTCAGAAATCCTAGCATTGGTACATACCTTTGAAAACTGTTCTTCTGACATCAAGTCCTGGATGTCTACAAACAAATTAAAGTTGAACGCTGAAAAAACTGAAGCCCTTCTCTTCTCTGGATCAACTGCTGTAACCCCAACTCCTCCTTCCACTATCACAATAGGTTCTAGTGACATCTCTTTTTCTGCCAGTGCCAGAAACCTCGGTTTCATCATGGACTCTAGCATGTCAATGAAACAACACATAGCTGCAGTATGTCAGACCTGCTACTTCCAGATCAGAAGAATTAGTTCTATCAGAAAATTTCTCACAGTAGATGCTACTAAAACTCTGGTCACTTCCTGCATTCTGTCCAGATTAGATTATTGCAACTCTCTTTTGATAGGCTGCCCTGACTCTACTCTCCAACCTCTGCAGAAAGTCCAACACTGTGCCGCCCGCCTCATTTTTAGAGCGCGTCACCGACAACCCTGCACTCCTCTCATGAAAGATCTCCACTGGCTGCCTGTTTCTGAACGTATCAAGTATAAGACTGCATGTCTCTGCTACAACATCATCTCTGAATCTGCACCTGCCTATCTCTCTGATCTGGTCTCTCTGTACACCCCTTCTCGCTCACTCCGCTCTTCTGCTGACACTCGACTCCTCCGCCAAGGTCGCTTCAAGCGCAGAACTCATGGCTTTCGCTCTTTCTCATACTATGGCCCTCAACTGTGGAATTCTCTCCCTCACAATATCCGACACTCTACCTCCATCTCTTCCTTCAAATCCAACCTCAAAACCTACCTTTTTCAGCAATATTACTTGTGAATTCGTTAGAATCCTGCCGCAACCCCCCCCCCCCCCCCTCCTCTACCCCCACGTACATCTTGACATCTGTGTAAATATTTGTATAGTATATTGTCAGTCTGACTGTGTACATCTGAATGCATGTGTTTGACTATGACTGGATGACTAAATGTATAGACTGTGTGTTGTATGTTTATTTTGTATATGTATGTATATATGTTACGCGCTTAGAACCTCCGGAAAGGCGCTTTATAAGTATAATAAATTATTATTATTAACAAGATGGTCCACGCATACAACTGCATGAGAAACGATGCAACAGGCTTTGCTCCCTTTTTTCTACTCTTCGGGCGGACTCCTCGACTACCAATTGACCTGATCTTTGGGCTGGATAGTGAGGGTCAGGCCCAGCCATCAAAGATGTCAGCTTACGCGGACACCTTCAGTAAGGCTTTGAAAGAAGCTTATTCGAAAGCAAGCGAAAGAGCTAAAGTGGAAGCGGGCCAAAATGAGAGACAGTACAACAAGAGAATCAGAGCCGTTGACCTCCGCCCAGGAGATCGCGTGCTGGTCAGAAACTTGTCACAGCGAGGAGGACCGGGAAAACTGCGCTCATACTGGGAGGACGTCATTCATGTCGTCTTGCGCAGGATTGAGAATGACGCCCCAGTCTATGAGGTCAAGCCGGAAGCAGGACGCAGACCAAAGAAACGGATCCTCCACCGGAACATGCTTCTGCCTTGCGACGCTCTGCCCTTCACATCAGCTGACGATCCTACAGGGCATAGGGCAGTCGCAGGGAAGTCATCAAAGCCTGCCGGGAATTCACAGCCTGGCAAACACAGGACTGACACAGCGGGCTCTGTGTTGAACCCTGGTGCCCAAGAGTTCAAACCTCGCAGCCCCAGGAAAGACGATCGCCGAGCAGCCGGGGCGCCGCCCCTGGACAGTCTAGATCAGCAGGGTGGGTGGTGCCTATGGCAGGCCCTCCCAGGGGGCGTCCCCGGCACTCCAGCTGATGGGCCAGGTACCCCCACGGGTCGACGTAACCATGAGGTCACCCCCTCACCCAACCCACTGGCACACTCCCCAGGCAGCGGCACACTGTCCCCAGTTCCTTTGTTCCCCATGCCGCCGCTGGACCTACTTTCGCCAGACCTGCAGCTGTCTCCGAGCAACCCCAATGGGCGGGACGCTGCATCCCCACACCCACCGGAACTCCCTTCGCCACGTCCCCTCAGCCCGCACTCCCCAGAGCCAGCCCCCGAACGCCACCGCACCCCATCTCCGCCACCGCACGCGCCGCCTGTGCTACGCCGAGTCCCAGACGCAGGCGTGGTGGTAACGCCAGACGCAGATGGGGTGCTCGGAGATCCGCCGTCTCCACGACTTCAGCGCGAGAGACGCCAGCCGTTCCGACTGACCTACACGGGCCTAGGCCAAGCAGCAGACGCCACCCTCAACACGCTGCAGACCGCTGACCATGGGCCGGTGACCCCGACCAGACCCAAGCCATGGACTCTTGCATATAGCGGCTTATGGTGCCCAGTTCTTATCTAATAGTAATTCCATAAGTGGACTACAGATTTAAAGGAGGGGAGGGTGTAATACAGTAGGAAACATGAACTCTAGTTACAGAGCGTCAAACGTGCGCAGAGCTCGAGCTGCAGTCACGCATGAGCATTACTCTCTATTCACCTGGCTGGAAATGATGTTGCTCTCATCAGTTTTGACGAAGTGCTAAAACTGATTGGACGTGTTTTATGTCTGCCAGGTAATTATCTATATTTTATCATTTGTATGAGGGAAAATGGAAGGATTTATAACGGAAGAATAATAATGCGAAATAAGTATTGTATCATTCTTATATTATTATTATGATTACTGTAGTAAATTTGTTGTTGACGATTTGTGTATAGGAACGTCGATGATTTATGATGAAATAACTTGGCAATCGTATAACTGTGTTTTGGAATAAAATAGTTTTGACGAAGTGCTAAAACTGATTGGACGTGTTTTATGTCTGCCAGTCTGACGGTGGGTTACAATAACAAGGACACTCTGACTCCCTTTTGATACAGCCAGAGACAGGGGCAATCTAGATAAACGAAACGGAGGTGAACAAGGCCACTGGAACGCGTAATGTCTCCACAGTTACGCTGTCGATCTTCCATGAAGGCGACAATGACGCCGAAGGTGAGACTACATCCCCGTTACAGATGCAGAGAGCATATGGCAGTGAGGGCTGACTACGGCTGAGTCCAAACCAATACACAATGCAATGCGCCATTTTCCCATACTTCGTTTGTTGCCAATGGTAAGAAAACATCGACTCCTGACACGTTTGACTTCCTCCCTATCTGCCGCTTTTCAGGCAATGCTGACGACGGCAAGATGTGCACAAGAAACCCACTCAATGCTGACGACGGCAAGATGTGCACAAGAGACCCACTCAATGCTGACGACGGCAAGATGTGCACAAGAGACCCACTCAATGCTGAACACGGCAAGATGTGCACAAGAGACCCACTCAATGCTGAACACGGCAAGATGTGCACAAGAGACCCACTCAATGCTGAACACGGCAAGATGTGCACAAGAGACCCACTCAATGCTGAACACGGCAAGATGTGCACAAGAGACCCACTCAATGCTGAACACGGCAAGATGTGCACAAGAGACCCACTCAATGCTGAACACGGCAAGATGTGCACAAGAGACCCACTCAATGCTGAACACGGCAAGATGTGCACAAGAGACCCACTCAATGCTGAACACGGCAAGATGTGCACAAGAGACCCACTCAATGCTGAACACGGCAAGATGTGCACAAGAGACCCACTCAATGCTGAACACGGCAAGATGTGCACAAGAGACCCACTCAATGCTGAACACGGCAAGATGTGCACAAGAGACCCACTCAATGCTGAACACGGCAAGATGTGCACAAGAGACCCACTCAATGCTGAACACGGCAAGATGTGCACAAGAGACCCACTCAATGCTGAACACGGCAAGATGTGCACAAGAAACCCACTCAATGCTGAACACGGCAAGATGTGCACAAGAGACCCACTCAATGCTGACGACGGCAAGATGTGCACAAGAAACCCACTCAATGCTGAACACGGCAAGATGTGCACAAGAGACCCACTCAATGCTGACTGTTATGGCAGACTTTGTAGCGTTTGAAGAAACTTCCAGCTTTCCGTTGGAAGCGCGCCTACCGTAGAAGCTACTCGTCCTGAAGGTCCTCTGTCTAGGTGGCCAGCTGATGCAAGACAGCTCACAAGATCGATGACACTCTCCACAGAGCTTGACATCGCTCCATCGTTGCCGATGTACGACACCGACGATACGTCAGATAAAGATGGCAGCAACAAAATCTTCATCTTTTTCAAACTGACGGCGACACAGATTCTCGTCACAGCAGGACGACTTGAATGAGGGGAGAAAGGACTCGTACAAGAGGGGAAGAGGCAGAACCCAGGAGCGTGGTGTCCAAGGAGCAGCGAGAGAGGCACGGACGGATTCCTGGGAAGGAGGGGGTGGGGAACACAGGGAGGGGTGCTGCCACTGGTGGGGGACACGTTGTGCTCTCTGGCATTTGGCCCTGGCACCCAGCTCTCCTCTGTGTCCAGGAAGCCCTACCCAGCGGCCAGCAGTGCACCACCGCACTGAACATAACATCCTCTGTGTCCAGGAAGCCCTACCCAGCGGCCAGCAGTGCACCACCGCACTGAACATAACATCCTCTGTGTCCAGGAAGCCCTACCCAGCGGCCAGCAGTGCACCACCGCACTGAACATAACATCCTTTGTACTGTGTACAAGTGTGTAGCTGCTGATGCCGGAAAACCTGCCTGACCTGCTGGAGGAGTGTAGACCAACTCTCAACCTTCGGGCAGCTGCACCGGGTCACGTGACTGTTCTAGAGCGTGGACTGAGAGGGTGTGGCCACAGGTCGTTCTCCTTGGCAGGCCCCACATCGTGGAATAACGTGCAGGAAGAGTTACGAAAATCGCCCTCCCCGGCGAAGTTCAAGATCTGTGTGTACCTGTCTGTGTGTTTGTGACTGTCTGTGTATCTCTGTGTGTGGGTGTGTGTGTGTGTGTGTGTGTGTGTGTGTGTGTCTGTTTGTCTGTCTGTGTGTTTGTCTGTGTCTGTCTGTCTGTCCGTCAGTCCGTCCGTCCGTCCTTCTGTCTGTCTGTCTGTCTGTCTGTCTGTCTGTCTGTCTGCGTGTGTGCCTGTCTGTCTGTCTGTCCGACTGTGTGTCTGTCTGTCTGCCTGTCTGCCTGTCTATGTGTGTGTATGCCTGTCTGTCTGTGTGTCTGCCTGTTTGTATGCATGTGTGTCTGTCTGTCTGTGTGTGTGTCTGTCTGTCTGCCTGTGTGTCTGCCTGTCTGTATGCATGTGTGTCTGTCTGTCTGTGTGAATGTGTGTGTCTGTCTGTCTGCCTATGTGTCTGCCTGTCTGTATGCATGTGTGTCTGTCTGTCTGTCTGTCTGCCTGTGTGTGTATGTGTGTGTGTGTGTGTTTGTGTGTGTGTGTGTGTGTGTGTGTGTCTGTCCGTATGTGTGTGTGTTTGTCTGTCTGTCTGTGTGGCTGTGTGTCTGTATGTCTGTGTGTCTGTCTGTCTGTGTGTCTCTGTATATGTCTGTCTGTCTGTATGTGTGTGTGTGTCTCTGTGTGTCTGTCTGTCTGTGTGTCTGTCTGTCTGTGTGTCTGTCTGTCTGTCTGTTTGTTTGTGTCTATATGTCTCTCTTTTTATCTCTATCTTTCTGTCTCTGTTTCTGTCTGTCTCTGTATCTGTCAGTGTATCACTCTGTATCTTTCTGTCTCTCTGTCTCTCTCTCTATCCCACCCACCCCTTCTCTCTCTCTGTCTCTCTTTCTCTCTCTCTCTCTGTCTCTCTTTCTCTTTCTCTCTCTCTCTCCTTCTCCTTCTCTCTCTCATTCTCTCTCTCTCATTCTTTCTCTCTCTCTCTCTCTCCTTCTCTCTCTCTCTCTCTCTCTCTCTCTCTCTCTCTCTCTCTCTCTCTCTCTCTCTCTCTCTCTCTCTCTCTCTCTCTCTCTCTCTCTCTCTCTCTCTCTCTCTCTCTCCTCCCCACCCGTTACCCCCACCTCCGCTCCCTTATGTCAAATACACAGTTCTTGTCCCCGTCGACATATTTTCATACTATATTTTGTCTTGCTGTTTGTCCTCTGCCTTGGACACCAGTCCCCCTGCCTACAGTCACATATGTGCATGGACACCACGTGACACAGGGACACAGACACAATCCTACACACCTCACTACACAGTCACCGGCTCTGCCATTCCGCCCTCGCACACAGACACACTCAGTACACAAGTGCCCAGCCTCCAGAGTGTTTGTCATTTTATTGAAAGCGACTGCACACTGAGCAGCGACAAAAAGCCAGTCCAGCGATGGGACGTCAAGGTTTACAAGCAGAGATCAATACAAGGCAACAAGGATTTGCCGAGGAGCCTGAATAAATAAAACAACCCACTCAGTTGGAATATAGTTGTCTGAAATATAATGTGCAACCCTATTACAGCGGTAAAACATTCCAATGTATGGAAACACAACACACAATTATGATGGCACAGTTTTATGTGCAAACGCCTTTAGAACAACTGTAGAGTGCTACACTCGCCCAAATTAAAATGAATCAGCGAAAGCTTACTTTTCTATTAAATAAATCGATCCGAATATTGTACACACAGATACTCCTGACCTACGCTGCAGAATTTCTCAGTAAACTTTGCGTTTGATTTATTTTTTGGAAGGTGTGTTTGTGAATGTGCCTGGATTTGAAGGAAGAGATGGAGGTAGAGTGTCGGATATTGTGAGGGAGAGAATTCCACAGTTGAGGGCCATAGTATGAGAAAGAGCGAAAGCCATGAGTTCTGAGCTTGAAGCGACCTTGGCGGAGGAGTCGAGTGTCAGCAGAAGAGCGGAGTGAGCGAGAAGGGGTGTACAGAGAGACCAGATCAGAGAGATAGGCAGGTGCAGATTCAGAGATGATGTTGTAGCAGAGACATGCAGTCTTATACTTGATACGTTCAGAAACAGGCAGCCAGTGGAGATCTTTCATGAGAGGAGTGCAGGGTTGTCGGTGACGCGCTCTAAAAATGAGGCGGGCGGCACAGTGTTGGACTTTCTGCAGAGGTTGGAGAGTAGAGTCAGGGCAGCCTATCAAAAGAGAGTTGCAATAATCTAATCTGGACAGAATGCAGGAAGTGACCAGAGTTTTAGTAGCATCTACTGTGAGAAATTTTCTGATAGAACTAATTCTTCTGATCTGGAAGTAGCAGGTCTGACATACTGCAGCTATGTGTTGTTTCATTGACATGCTAGAGTCCATGATGAAACCGAGGTTTCTGGCACTGGCAGAAAAAGAGATGTCACTAGAACCTATTGTGATAGTGGAAGGAGGAGTTGGGGTTACAGCAGTTGATCCAGAGAAGAGAAGGGCTTCAGTTTTTTCAGCGTTCAACTTTAATTTGTTTGTAGACATCCAGGACTTGATGTCAGAAGAACAGTTTTCAAAGGTATGTACCAATGCTAGGATTTCTGAAGGCTTGCATGATTGTTGGAGTTGTGTGTCATCTGCAAATAGGTGGTGATTGACTGCGTGT
>JAWQFJ010022694.1:27500-35295 GCA_034096865.1 Theodoxus fluviatilis | reverse complement strand
TCAATGGACGTGTTGCCGGGTTCATTCAGAAAACGCTCTATTTCGAGATACTAGCAACCCATCCGAAGAAAATAGAAGCCATGCACAGCATTAATTTATCAAAGGTGTATGTTGAATGCATTAATAGATCGTGAAACCTCATACAGTTTACACATCGAATGCAGGTCAACGCATCCACGACGAACTTTTGTCTCGAATCTTAAAAGCTAGGCACCTCTCAAGCTGCCTCGCTCAATCTACGCTCGTCTACGATTGGCTCGATAGCAAGCAAAGAATGAAACTGCCCATTCGGCGAGATCTACGTAGATCTACCGAGATCTTCGCATTTTGAAACCCGCCCCTGGAGTCCTTCCTGGTGGGGCACAGGAGTCTTGTCCAGAGCGCTGGGGCGCCTCATTCCACAAGTGCACCCCCCGCCCCCCCCCCCCCCCCCCCCCCCGCCCCCCACCCCCCCGGCACGGCATCTAACTGCAACACGCACCGCAGTCTGAGACGGAGATCTCCCAGTTGCTCCGAGGCAGACAGGGACTGCGCTCTCTCGGGGACGTGTAGGGGCACTCTGTGAACCAGTCACTCTTTCGCAGGCAGGCGAAGTCTCTAGTGGACCAGAATGGGGTTGGGGCTGCTCTTGCAGTGCCTGACTGAGCCTCGTAGATTTCTCTTTCTGTGCTCCAGCTGGGAGATGAAGTTGATCTTGAGAAGACACGCGTCGTCCATCCAAATGACACGTTCCCCCTCCCAGCTGGGCCTCCATTAGGAGTACCCTATCTCTCCAGTCCCGGCCTTGCCGCGTCACCTCTCTTGGGAAATCCTCTCTACCTGGCATGCCCATGATGTCATGGAGACACAGGAGGTGACAGCAAGCAATGCATCGCAGACGCTTCCTGTAGGCAGACTGTCTCGCACTCACACGACAAGAAAGTCAGGACCACTGCCTGGTACACTGAGATCCTCTCCTCTGTGTGATGCCTTGTCCCGACCTACCCGAGTCCACACCCTTCCTAATGTTGCTCTTGCCCTTGCACGGGTGCGCGCTCTCTCTCTCTCTCTGTCTCTGTCTCTGTCTCTGTCTGTCTCTCTCTCTCTCTCTCTCTCTCTCTGTCTCTCTCTCTCTGTCTCTCTCTGTCTCTCTCTCTCTCTCTCTCTCTCTCTCTCTCTCTCTCTCTCTCTCGTATAATTGATCAGAATTTGGCGGAGTTATGTACATTTTCTATCAGAAAGTTTCGGAGTTTACTTTGATGTTCCTTTTTTTTCTCGCGGATTAGTTTCTTGTAATCATTTCAACACCACAACACTCTCCTCTCACGCCTGCAAAACACTTTTGGAATTTCACACTCTGCCCTTGCCTGGTTTCATTCTTATGTTACTGACAGATTTCAAACGGTCTCCATCAACAATCATTACTCAGCTCCTTCTCCTGTCCGATTTGGTGTTCCCCAGGGCTCAGTACTGGGTCCAGTTTTGTTTGTTCTTTACATGCAACCTTTGTTTGACATAGACGCTCAGCACTCAATCAATCAGCATGCATTTGCAGATGATAATCAGCTCTACAAAGACACCACCTTAGATCAATTCCAACCCACGTTAGACACTCTACAGACCTGTCTTTCTGATGTTAAGTCATGGATGTCACACAACAAACTCCAGCTGAACGATTCCAAAACCGAATGCCTTCTTGTCAAGTCTCAGAGACTAGTGACGCCTCCATCCCTCCCGTCTTCTGTCAGGGTTGGAGACGCTGACGTCGCCTTTGTTCCATCAGTCAAAAACCTTGGTGTCACCCTCGACTCTCATCTCTCTCTTTCCGACTTTGTCCAAAACACTTGCAAATCCGCATACATACAACTCAGACAGATAAGCGCAATCAGACACCTTCTCACTACTCAAGCTACTACTATCCTAGTCTGTGCTCTTATTCTCAGTCGCCTGGATTATTGCAACGGCCTTCTTGCCGGCTGTCCCGCATATCTCACCGATAAACTTCAAAGAGTGCAAGATGCTGCAGCTCGACTCATCTGTAAGTCAAAAAAGTCAGATCATCTCACTCCTCTCTTCCGCTCTCTCCACTGGTTGCCCATTAGTGCTAGAGTCCAATACAAGATTGCCTGTCTTTGCTACCATTACTTCGCTGAATCCCTTCCTCAATATCTCTCTAAACCCATGCGCACCTACACACCCGCTAGACAGCTACGCTCTTCCGCAGACACAAGAATCCTCAGGTTCCCGAAGGACCCTCCAGTTAAAACAAAATTTGGTGAACGCTCTTTCTTTTATCAGGCTCCCTCTATCTGGAATGACCTCCCCGCCTCTGTTCGTCACTCTACATCTCCCTCGACCTTTCGCTCTGCTCTCAAAACTCACCTCTTCTTGAAATCGTTCCCGAATCCTGTCTAAGTTTCTTCATCTTCCTCCCCTCACTGTTCTCTTTGTACTAGCTTGCCTAAGCCCCCTACCACCCTCCTGTCTCTCCCCCCCCCCCCCTCCCCAGTTTCATGGTTAAGCGGTGACGCTGTACATCAGTTTGTCGAATGCCTGAAGTGAATGTCTGTCTCCTATGTTATAAAGTTTATTAAGTTACCTTGGGTGTGATTGACTGTTATTGTATATTGTAATGTTGCTTATGTATGCGCCTTGAGCATGTCTTAACTCATGGTAAGGCGCTATATAAATCCACACATTATTATTATTAGTATTATTATTTCTACATTGTATATAGACTGTTTTATCTGTTGTCGTATTTGTTCTTTCGTAGGCCGCAATTGCCTTTGTTTCTCTGTGTTTAGCATTTCTGGAGTTCTGATTGTACCAGTCAGCATTTTTATTTTCTCTTTGACCATATGATCAGAGGGTGTGTCGCATACATTAAATTGTTTGAAGTAGGGCCTCCGAAATTAATTTTAATGACATGTTTACACATGAAGCTATGCGTTCGTCGACACGACTTAGCATTGCTCTAAATGAGGCAGATTGTAAGTAATATGCGACTTCTTCCTCTTTGCTATTATCCCAGAAAATGTTTGATGTCTTTTTGTTTCTGTTTTCCTTTATTTCTAACTGCCCATCCTGTTCTACCAAATCTTGAGTGGCATGTGATTTGACTCTATTCTCGAGCTCACTGTTGTTCGAACATCGATTTAAAAATGGTATGGAATGTGAAACATATCTTAGTAACATTGACATAATGAAATTTAAAGTTGCGCTCACACAATTTCGTTTGCGAGTGCACGGACTGAACGGCAACAAGATATGTAGAAGAGAAGAGCTACAATGTCCATTCTGTAATAACACAGAGGATGAAATGCATTTCCTGTTGGTGTGCCCCACATATGAAGACTCGAGGGAAAAGTACCTCAAAAGATACATCAAATTCATGAATTAACGAAATTTCACGTTCTTGATAGATGGAATAGGGTACATCAAAACAAAACACATCGCCATGTTCTTGTACTATATGCTCTCAACCGACGTCAAAGACTTCAAGGACAGTAAAACAAACAAACAAACAACAATGTTTAGCCACATGTTAATAAAGGCAGAGAATTATGTAATCTGAGGTTTAACGGTTAAAGAATTCTTAGTTGTCAATGTATAACATTACATAAAAACTAGTGATCTTACGGTACTAAGAGAGCCATTTAATATTCAAGTTGTAAATTATTCGGAAATGATTGCAATGTTGTCTTCGTTAAATGTACGACAAAATTGTTGTCCACAGATGGAAATATTTCTCATTGTTTTACAGCTTTAGAACATGCAATGACATGTGGATGTAAGATGATGTGACGGGCCGTCGGTCTTATACTAAAGTTTCAAAGTCTCTCTCTCTCTCTCTCTCTCTCTCTCTTTCTCTCTCTCTCTCTCTCTCTCTCTCTCTCTCTCTCTCTCTCTCTCTCTCTCTCCAAGCATCAGGAAACTGCTGAGAATGAGAAACTTCAAAGCCTATTGTTACTCTCTCTGTTTAGTAAAACACAGCAACTGGCTCAACTTTGTGTATTGTACTACGTTTCTCGAAAGGTTATGAAATTTTATGAAATACTGGAATAAAGACAAGGTCGCGGCGGTAAGTGCATAGACAGTTTTACCTGCTGCATTAAAATTGATCAAAGCTTCAAGGGTTCTTGTATGAAGTTGAAGGGCTTTGACTAGAAATTGTCTCAGTTGTCGAATGATGTCTGTATACATTTGTGCATGTATACGTATGGGGAAGCGTGCGAGCTCGCGCGCGCGTTTGTGTGTGCTCATTTGTGTGTGCATGTTTCTTTCTGTAAACGTGTTTGTGTGTGCGAGTCAGAATGCGCTCTCTCTCTCTCTCTCTCTCTCTCTCTCTCTCTCTCTCTCTCTCTCTCTCTCTCTCTCTCTCTCTCTCTCTCTCTCTCCCCCCCCCCCTCCCTCCCCCGAACCTTCACGGAGGCACACGTGCGAGTGGGTGAGTGAGTGATGCCATACCCACGAGGCCGCTCTGCTGGCCGTGGCGGCGTGCTCACCTGGACCTGCGGATCGATAGCAACAGGGTGACAAAGCGCTGGGTGTGGGGCGGAGTGAGAGACACGGGGATACAGGAGGAGAGAGCTGCAGGAGACGCGAGCGCTGGGTGTGGGGCGGAGTGGCAGACACGGGGATACAGGAGGAGAGAGCTGGGTGTGGGGCGGAGTGGCAGACACGGGGATACAGGAGGAGAGAGCTGCAGGAGACGCGAGCGCTGGGTGTGGGGCGGGGTGGCAGACACTGGGATACAGGAGGAGAGAGCTGCAGGAGACGCGAGCGCTGGGTGTGGGGCGGAGTGGCAGACACGGGGAGGGGATACAGGAGGAGAAGCTGCAGGAGACGCGAGCGCTGGAACCTCCGTGCACACCGTGGGGGGCCTGGCAGGCAGTCAGACACACCTAGGTACCTGAGCTGCCTCATTCCGGTGGCGAGTCCACCGTCTGCTGGGAGGGCCAGGACCAGGAGTTCCAGTAACGGCCCCCTGCACACGTGTTCCCCTTGGAGCTCCCTCCCCCATCAACTGGGCGCGAGCTGGGAGGCCGGCTGCCACCTCGTCTCCCCCGCCAGGTAGGCACTGCCTCTGCAGCCTGGCGCCACCGTCTGTTGGCTGGCAAACGTGTTCAATCCTTCCTTGTGTATCAGCCACCCTTCCCTGCTGCCCAACCTCCATCTGTGTGTCTGTGTACCACTATGTATGTTTCTCTGCCTTCAAGCCAGCCAGCCTGCCTGCCTGCCTGCCTGGCTGTCAGGCAGTCAGTCAGGCAGTCAGTCAGGCAGTCAGTCAGTCACTCAGTCAGTCACTCAGTCAGTCTGTCTGTCTCTCTGTCTGCCTGTCTGCCTGTCTGCCTTTCTGTCTGTCTGTCTGTCTATTTGTCTGTCTGTCTGTCTGTCTGTCTGTCTGCCTGCCTGCCTGCCTGCCTGCCTGTCTGCCTGTCTGCCTTTCTGTCTGTCTGTCTGTCTGTCTGCCTGCCTGTCTGTCTGTCTGTCTGTCTGTCTGTCTGTCTGTCTGTCTGTCTGTCTGTCTGTCTGTATGTATGTCTCTCTACATGTGTCTGTCTGTCTGTCTGTCTGATTGTCTGTCTGTCTGTCTGTCTGTCTGTCTGTCTGTCTGTCTGTCTGTCTGTCTGTCTGTCTGTCTGCCTGTCTGTCTGTCTGTCTGTCTGTCTGTCTGTCTGTCTGTCTGTATGTATGTCTCTCTACATGTGTCTGTCTGTCTGTCTGATTGTCTGTCTGTCTGTCTGTCTGTCTGTCTGTCTGTCTGTCTGTCTGTCTGTCTCTGCGTAAGTCAGTAAAAGAGCGAGCGAGCGAGCACTCGCGCGTGAGAGAGAGCAGCTTATGAATACATATCCTTCCGTGTCTTTCATCCTGGTCTTACACAGTCATCCTCCATTATTCCGTCTTTCAAACAACAGATACACATATTTTCCCACCAGCTTCGTCTCATTTCTTGTCGCAGTCGCTCAAGTCAGTATCTTGTCAAATCCCCTTCCTCTTGTGCTCTGTGTCCGCAATACTGACACACACTGCTTTCTCAAGGTCTGCAAATAAAGCCGTGCTCTCTCTCTCGCTCTTTCTCTCTCTCGCTCTTTCTCTCTCTCGCTCATTCTCTCTCTCTCTCTCTCCCTCCCTCCCTCTCTCTCTCTCTCTCTCTCTCTCTCTCTCTCTCTCTGTCTCTCTCTCCCTCTCTCTCTCTCTGTTCCCTCCCCCCTCTCTCTCTTTCTTTTTCTGTCTGTCTGTCTGTCTGTCTGTCTGTCTGTCTGTCTGTCTGTCTGTCTGTCTGTCTCTCTGTCTGTCTGTCTGTCTCTCTGTCTGCCTGTCTGTCTGTCTGTCTGTCTGTCTGTCTGTCTGTCTGTCTCTTTCTTTCTCTCTCTCTCTTTCTCTCTCTCTCTCTCTCTCTCTCTCCCTCCCTCTCTCTTTCCAACTCTTCTCTCTCTTCAACCCTTCTCTCTCTTCCTCTCTCTCTCTCTCTCTCTCTCTCTCTCTCTCTCTCTCTCTCAAATCAATCACTATCCCTCTGCACAAGCAAGGCAACAGGCTCGACCCCTCAAACTACAGATGGTATATCCCTGTTAAGCACTATGAGCAAGCTCTTTACCTCTGTACTAAGCGACTGCATTTATGGGCTGAAGACAAAGGGAAAATCTGCATGGAACAGGCTGGTTTTAGGACAGGGTATTCTACCGAGGACCACATCTTTACGCTACACTGCATAATAAACAGACATGTGTATGGAAGGGGCAGAGGGAAACTATATATAGCATTTGTTGATTTAAAAAAAAGCCTTTGATTCCGTTGACCGCCAGATCCTCTGGAGTACCCTTGCTAAAGCACAAGCCTCTGAAAAATTGATTAATATGCTAAAATCTATGTACGCACATGTGAAAACTTGTGTCAGATGGAAGGGTAACCTGTCAGAGTTTATTAACTGCCCCATTGGAACAAAACAGGGTGCCTTAGAATCACCGATACTGTTTTCTCTCTACATCAACCAAGTAGCAGACTATGTACGAGAAAACGGTAAACATGGTATTCAAATGTTAAGTGGAAAGTCGGAACTTTATCTCCTCATATTCGCGGATGATGTGGCACTTCTGTCGACCTCACCAACAGGGGTCGGTTGCATGAGCGTACTTAACTTGCCGCTAAGGACACTTAACTCTAAGTAAGCAAACTTAGCGCTAAGATAGAGAAATTTGGGTTGCATGAGCAATCTTATCTTCGCTAAGCAAGGAAACTTAGACTTAACTTTATGCCACCTCCCCGGCTGGCATAAAGCTGCACTTAGCTGAGATTTCACACTTAACGTCAGTCCACGTAACTTTGTCTGCAAACATGGCTGCCAATCGCCTTGTTTACAGACTGGCTCTTCGCCGACAATTGCGCCGAGAAAGAGTTTTTCGTGATCGCACCCATCCATTTGAACTGTACGACGACATAGATCTGTATGCGCGCTATCGATTTAGAAGGCAAGATATCATCGATCTTGTGGATGTTGTGCAAGGAGACATTGATAGACCATTCACGCGCCTCGGTTCCCTGCCTGCTCTGCTGCAAGTGATGGTAGCCCTTCGTTTTTACGCATGTGGCTGCTTTCAGATCGTGGTCGGCGACATTTTTGGCATCGACAAATCGACTGTGAGCAGAGTCATCGAGCGCGTGTCTAGAGCCCTTTCTTCACGCATCAACGAGTATGTGCGGCTACCAAGGAGAAACGAGGCCACCAAGACCATCGAGAAATTCTACCAGATGGCTAATTTTCCCAATGTTGTGGGTTGCATTGACTGCACCCACGTGAAGATTCTGCGCCCAA
>JAWQFJ010022694.1:0-22500 GCA_034096865.1 Theodoxus fluviatilis | reverse complement strand
AAGTGCCACAGAAAACGACGAGAATGAACACCCAAGTCGATGACTGCTCAAGCAAGATGCCCTTGTACTACACTCCCACTGTGAACGAGAGGGGGCAAAGAGCCAGCGTATCCTGCACGCTACGAGACGTGATATATCCCTAATAGTGTTACAAGGAGCGAGACACCTTTTGACCAGCTTTGTAGCATCAGCCAGTCTGGCTGCACAACGCAGAGCGGCAGTGCGAGCATAGGTCCTAGCGGACTTCCACCTCACAGGAAACACCTTGGTTGCAGTGCTTTTTTCATCGCTGAACATTTCCCGATGATGCTCGCTAAACGCCGTCTACCTGTATTTCTAATGGTGGCCCCGCATCGAGCTGACTTGCCGGAGAGCGGTCTTTACACTCGCCATGAATGGAGGTAGAAGTGCCCCATCCAGAGAAGCCGTGGGAAATGCTATCGGATCAAACAAAGGCGACACGCCATATGAGTAGTCCGCCAAGCTTTTGCGCCCGATCGATGCGTTCCACCGCTGGGTGCATGCGCACTCAGCGCAATGGAAATCAGTGCCACGCGGAAGTGTAAATCCTGAGAATTGGGTCTCACCCACCGGCTTTGCGCCACCCTCTCTGTCGCTGTTGTCATCGCACTGTGGGCGCGTGGCTTCCCTGCAGTCACAACCAGGCTTGGCCGGAAGTCAGCCCAGGCCTCCGCTGCTTTGCAAAGGACCCGCTCACGGCAGTGTCCCCTCAGATACGACACTGCTTCACTTGTAACATTCTGGCACATGCTGCTCCTTCAAGAAGACCCCGCATCCCTCCAGTCCATCTGCTGTGCAATGAATGCGAGGCAGCAGGCACTGTCCCTCATCGATGTGACCGCAAATATCGCACAATGTGAGATGTTATATTGGCTGCAACCTTGTGTCGTTAGCTTTGGTTAAACGTCTACGACAGGGGCCAAAGCAAAAAGACAAAAAGTATTTACAGGAACTTCCCAACTCTTCAAACTTGTTTAGAATATACACCAGTCCCTGCCAGCCCACCCCCCAGTGCTCTCCCCTCTTGCATGAGTACACGGTCAGCCCCTCAGCCTCTACTCGCTTGTTGAAACCATGTCTTTAGACAGGCAGAGATGGGCGAGCATGCTTTGGGATTGGACGATGTGCGAGGTGCAGTGTCGTGGTTCTATCCCTGGGACGGAGAAATCTGGGTTTATTTAAATATCGTACAATGTGGGATGTTATATTGGCTGCAACCTTGTGTCATTAGCTTTGGTTAAACATCTACGGCGGGCCAAAGCAAAAAGACCAAAAGTATTTACAGGAACTTCCCAACCCTTCAAACTTGTTTTGCATATTTATGACATCGATGTGACAGAAAATACTTGCATATTCATGACATCGATATGACCGCAAAGACTTGCATATTCATGACATCTATGTGACCGGAAAGACGTGCATATTCATGACTGATCGCGCCGCCAAAAACAACTTCAGGCCACGAACAAGTCCAGGGCCCGTATTCACAACGGCGATTTATCGGCGATTTATGATAACCTCGATTTATCTCTAAACTCAGACGATTCCAACTGCCTGTTCCGCTCTCCCTTGGCTGGAAACCAGTACATAGCAAAGCGCAACCTAGAATCCTCTGACGAGCGTACCTTATCTAACCGATCAAGATAACGCCGGGCTAGGGGATAAATCGAGTGTTAAAAAGATAAATCGCCGTTGTGAATACGGGGCCAGGACACCTACCTTCTCAGCTGAAGCGTTTTTTTAAAGACTGATTTGACAAAGGGCAAGAGGCTCTGTTCGTCATAGAACAATCGACGTCAAGGCGGTAAATGGCTTTTGACTCACTGTAAACCCTGGTGTCTGAAGGCTTTCTGCCTCGAGGTGCGCCGGGTTCTGGCGATAAAACGTTCGCGGCTCAGTCCTCGAAACTTGGGCATCGTATGAGATTTTCTTTCCCTCCCTTTGAGGCAAATGCCCTCTGACCCCCGTAGGTATGAACCTTAGAGGGCGCCGGGGGCATTTGGCTCCAGGTCCGGAGAGAAGCACAGTCCAATAATGCCAGCCTTTGTGAGTCCCGTACAATGTATTGTCAGCCTGGGCTTCGCCCTGGCGGCCACATGGCGACAAAGTGGCGATACCTCACCAAGATAACCCCCCGGAACTGCTGTGGCTGGCGTCGTGCGGAAGCCCCGCGACACCTCGCCACGTCCCCACACAGGCGCTATGTCGACTCTCAAGGAGTTAACGGGGTATAAGCCAGGTTGGGACTTGGCATTCATCGTTCTTGCACACACGTGTGTGGAAGGAAAGGGGTGGGTGAATGGAAGTAGGGGTGTGTGGAGCGAGGGGGTGGGAATGAGAATGGAAGAGATAAGTGGAGACGTGTGGAGGGAGGGGACGGCAGCAGATGGAGGGTGGCGGTGTCAGGCAGAGGTGACCAGGGTGGGAATCAGTGCCTGCCACTCTCCACCCCAGCCGCGATAAGCGCTGGCGATATGCGGACGGCTGACTCCTGGCCGGAGGGAGGGCGCCAGTCCCTGCCTGTCCAAGCTCAATGGAAAACGGCCTGCATGGCTGTATGGGGCTCCTTCTGAAAGCTGCGTCGTGCAGCAAGCCTGAAGCCGACTTCAAGTCTTCACGAGGGATTTGGCGTTGTAACCCTGGTGTGTCTTGTGAACTGATTCCACGACAGATGGGGTATGAGGATTTTTGCGTTGACTTTGTGATGTGCACCAGAGCTATACAAGCGCCGATGGCTTGTCGTTAACTGTGCCATAACGACAAAGATTTCGACCATCGTAACCACCACTATCGTAACCACCACTGTCCCTACAACCACTGTCGTTACCATCACTATCGTATCCATCATTGTCCCTCCCACCACTATCGTAATCACCACTATCGTAACCATTCCTGTCCCTACCACCAGTATCGTAACCATCACTGTCCCTACAACCACTGTCGTAACCACCACTATCGTAACCATCACTGTCCATGCCTCCACTATCGTAACCATCACTATCGTAACCACCATTGTCCATACCTCCACTATCGTAACCATCACTATCGTAACCATCAGTATCGTAACCACCAATATCATAACAATCATTGTCCCTACCACTACTATCGCAACCACCACTATCGCAACCACCAATATCGTTACCACCATTATCGTAAACCATCACTGTCCCTACCACTACTATCGTTCCCACCACTATCGTAACCACCACTGACCCTACCACCACTATCCCAACCATCACTATCGCAACCACCACTGACATAAGCACCACCATCTTAACCACCACTGTCCCTACCACCACTATCCCAACCATCACCATTGTAATCATCACTGATGTACCCATCACTATCGTAACCACCACTATCCCAACCATCACTATCGTAACCACCACGGGCGTACCCACCACTATCGAAACCATCACTATCGTAACCATCACTGACGTAACAACCACTATCGTAACTACCACTGACGTAACCACCACAATCATTATCATAACCACCACAACGATCACTGTCATAACCTCGACAATCCCTACCACCACTATTATAAGCACCATCAAACCCATCACCACTCGCACGGCACGAGAACCATCACCACTACCTCCGGCACTTAGGGACCACCATCACCACAGTGGCTTTCTCCAGTACCCTTGCAACCGCGATATGTCATCGCCACCTCCTCTATCACCTTTGTCACCAGCACCACTATCACCAGCACCACTGTCACCAGCACCACTATCCCCAGCACCACTATCACCAGCACCACTGTCACCAGCACCACTATCACCAGCACCACTATCACCAGCACCACTATCACCAGCACCACTATCACCAGCACCACTATCACCACAAAAACTATCACCAGCACCACTGTCACCAGCACCACTATCACCACAAAAACTATCACCAGCACCACTGTCACCAGCACCACTGTCACCAGCACCACTGTCACCAGTACCACTATCACCACAAAAACTATCACCAGCACCACTGTCACCAGCACCACTGTCACCAGCACCACTATCACCAGCACCACTGTCACCAGCACCACTGTCACCAGCACCACTATCACCACAAAAACTATCACCAGCACCACTGTCACCAGCACCACTATCACCACAACCACTATCACCAGCACCACTATCACCAGCACCACTATCACCAGCACCACTATCACCACAAAAACTATCACCAGCACCACTGTCACCAGCACCACTATCACCACAACCACTATCACCAGCACCACTATCACCAGCACCACTGTCACCAGCACCACTGTCACCAGCATCACTGTCACCATCACCACTTTCACCAGCACCACTATCACCAGCACCAATATCACCAGCACCACTATCACCAGCACCACTATCACCAGTATCACTATCACCAGCACCACTATCACCAGCACCACTGTCACCTGCACCACTATCACCAGCACCAGTATCACCAGCACCACTGTCACCGGCACCAATATCACCAGGACCACTATCACCAGCACCCCTATCACCTGCACCACTATCCCCAGCACCACTATCACCAGCACCACTGTCACCAGCACCAATATCACCAGGACCACTATCACCAGCACCACTGTCACCAGCACTATTATCACCAGCACCACTATCACCAGCACCACTATCACCAGCACCACTATCAACACAACCACTATCACCACAACCACTATCACCAGCACCAATATCACCTGCACCACTATCACCAGCACCACTGTCACCAGCACCACTATCACCAGCACCACTGTCACCAGCACCACTATCACCAGCACCACTATCACCAGCACCACTGTCACCAGCACCACTATCACCAGCACCACTGTCACCAGCACCACTATCACCAGCACCACTGTCACCAGCACCACTATCACCAGCACCACTATCACCAGCACCACTATCACCAGCACCACTATCACCAGCACCACTGTCACCAGCACCACTATCACCACAACCACTATCACCAGCACCACTATCACCAGCAACAAAATCACCAGCACCACTATCACCAGCACCACTGTCACCAGCACCACTATCACCAGCACCACTGTCACCAGCACCACTATCACCAGCACCACTATCACCAGCACCACTATCACCAGCACCACTATCACCAGCACCACTATCACCAGCACCACTATCACCAGCACCACTATCACCAGCACCACTATCACCAGCACCACTATCACCAGCACCACTATCACCAGCACCACTATCCACCAGCACCACTATCCACCACCACCGCCACCAGCACCACTATCCACCAGCACCACTATCCACCACCAGCACCACTATCCACCACCACCACCACCAGCACCACTATCCACCAGCACCACCATCCACCAGCACCACTATCCACTAGCACCACCACCACCAGCACCACTATCCACCACCAGCACCACTATCCACCACCAGCACCACTATCCACTAGCACCACTATCCACTAGCACCACTATCCACCACCAGCACCACTATCCACCAGCACCACTATCCACCACCAGCACCACTATCCACTAGCACCACCACCACCAGCACCACTATCCACCACCAGCACCACTATCCACCAGCACCACTATCCACCAGCACCACCACTATCCACTACCACCACCACCACCAGCACCACTATCACCAGCACAACTATCCACTAGCACCACTATCACCAGCACCACTCACCAGCACCACTATCACCAGCACCACTATCACCAGCACCACTGTCCACCAGCACCACTATCCACCAGCACCACTATCCACCACCAGCACCACTATCCACTAGCACCACTATCCACCAGCACCACTATCCACCAGCACCACTATCCACCAGCACCACTATCCACTAGCACCACCACCACCAGCACCACTATCCACCAGCACCACTATCCACCACCAGCACCACTATCCACCACCAGCACCACTATCCACTAGCACCACTATCCACCAGCACCACTATCCACCAGCACCACTATCCACCAGCACCACTATCCACCAGCACCACTATCCACCAGCACCACCACCACCAGCACCACTATCCTCCAGCACCACTATCCACCAGCACCACTATCCACCAGCACCACTGTCACAATCACCACTATCACCAGCACCACTGTCACCAGCACCACTGTCACAATCACCACTATCACCAGCAACACTATCACCAGCACCACTATCACCAGCACCACTATCACCAGTACCACTATCACCAGCACCACTATCACCAGCACCACTATCACCAGCACCACTGTCACCAGCACCACTGTCACAATCACCACTATCACCAGCACCACTGTCACCAGCACCACTGTCACAATCACCACAATCACCAGCAACAAAATCACCAGCACCACTGTCACCAGCACCACTGTCACCAGCACCACTGTCACCAGCACCACTGTCACCAGCACCACTGTCACAATCACCACTATCACCAGCAACACTATCACCAGCACCACTATCACCAGCACCACTATCACCAGTACCACTATCACCAGCAACACTTTCACCAGCACCAAAATCACCAGCACCACTGTCACCAGCACCACTGTCACCAGCACCACTATCACCAGCAACACTATCACCAGCACCACTATCACCAGCAACACTATCACCAGCACCACTGTCACCAGCACCACTGTCACCAGCACCACTGTCACCAGCACCACTATCACCAGCACCACTATCACCAGCAACACTTTCACCAGCACCACTATCACCAGCAACACTATCACCAGCACCACTATCACCAGCACCACTATCACCAGCAACACTATCACCAGCAACACTTTCACCAGCACCACTATCACTAGCAACACTGTCACCAGCACAACTGTCACCAGCACCAATATCACCAGCACCACTGTCACCAGCACCACTGTCACCAGCACCACTATCACCAGCACCACTATCACCAGCACCACTATCACCAGCACAACTGTCACCAGCACCACTATCACCAGTACCACTATCACCAGCACCACTATCACCATCACTCGCATCTCGCACAGTTCGCCTTTCTGGAACGAATCTTTCTCTCCGTCTGCTAGTTTTCATGCGTACTTCATCATTAAGAGTCCGTGGGGATGACTTATTGACTACAGAAAGAGGATGACTTATTGACTACAGAAAGGGGATGACTTATTGACTACAGAAAGGGGATGACTTATTGACTACCGAAAGGGGATGACTTATTGACTACAGAAAGGGGATGACTTATTGACTACTGAAAGAGGATGACTTATTGACTACAGAAATGGGATGACGTATTGACTACAGAAAGGGGATGACTTATTGACTACAGAAAGAGGATGACTTATTGACTACAGAAATGGGATGACTTATTGACTACCGAAAGGGGATGACTTATTGACTACAGAAAGGGGATGACTTATTGACTACTGAAAGAGGATGACTTATTGACTACAGAAATGGGATGACGTATTGACTACAGAAAGGGGATGACTTATTGACTACAGAAAGAACCCTATCTGTCCATGGTCATGCACCCTAGGCAGGCAGGGAGGCTGATGAGAAGGGGAGATCTGCAGAGCTGAGACTGTGACGGTTACATTGTGAGCTGCAGCACGGCTTCGAACTCGGCTGCAGTGCAACAGAATCGATGACGCGAACCACCACAGCATGAGGATGACTACCTCGATGTCCAGATCTAGATGTGCGTCACGGTGTGATGTGACGGAGGCCATGTCCACCACTTCGGTGGGCGTCACGGTGTGCTGTGACGGAGGCCATGTCCACCACCTCGGTGTGTGTCACGGTGTGCTGTGACGGAGGCCATGTCCACCACCTCGGTGGGCGTCACGGTGTGCTGTGACGGAGGCCCTGTCCACCACCTCGGTGGGCGTGACGGTGTGATGTGACGGAGGCCATGTCCACCACCTCGGTGGGCGTCACGGTGTGATGTGACGGAGGCCATGTCCACCACCTCGGTGGGCGTCACGGTGTGATGTGACGGAGGCCATGTCCACCACCTCGGTGGGCGTCACGGTGTGCTGTGACGGAGGCCATGTCCACCACCTCGGTGTGTGTCACGATGTGCTGTGACGGAGGCGGTGGGCGTCACGGTGTGCTGTGACGGAGGCCCTGTCCACCACCTCGGTGTGTGTCACGATGTGCTGTGACGGAGGCCGTGTCCACCACCTCGGTGGGCGTCACGGTGTGCTGTGACGGAGGCCATGTCCATCACCTCGGTGTGTGTCACGGTGTGATGTGACGGAGGCCATGTCCACCACCTCGGTGGGCGTCACGGTGTGATGTGTCGGAGGCCATGTCCACCACCTCGGTGGGCGTCACGGTGTGATGTGACGGAGGCCATGTCCACCACCTCGGTGGGCGTCACGGTGTGATGTGATGGAGGAGACGATGCTCAGGACGCCGTCCTTGACGATTGCGGTGCAGAAGCCCTGCGATCGCGTTGTCAAAAGACAAAAGAAGATGATACATCTGCTGCACTGAGACCCTGACATGTTTACAATATCGAAGGCATCTGAGTGATTCACATTGTCTTGCCACTGGCGTCAGGAGGAAATATGTTCATCATGTGCGCATGCGTCAGGACAGTGCGAGGAACAGGTGCTAGAAATCGCCTCAGACGTACAGCGGCTAGTGTTGCACGTACACGTACGTGTGGAGTGGAATCGTGGACTTTGATGCGACGCTGGCCCCAACTTCAGTCCATGTGTGGTGACATTGGAAAAGCCCGGGGCCTCTTCCTCGTCCCAGGCCCGCATTGGACCGTGCAGACTTGGTCAGTTTTCTGTCGCGATGGACGGAGTGCACGGACAGCCTGCAGACAGGACTCGTAGGTCAGCAAGTTCAGAGAAGGCACGCAGGCAGGCAGGCAGGCTGGCAGGTTGGCAGGCCGGCCATGAGAGCTCTGTCGGCGCCTGGTTCAGTCGCGTCTCTTTCTCCCCACATGTCGTGCGGACGCGATTCGCTGCTCTCAGAGGAGGAAACGTGCGACATGGTTGCTGGTCGGACAAATCTCGAAGTTTCCTGCTGAATCTTGCAGTACCCGCGGCCATGCTATTGATCTGCGCGCGGTGTCGATGCTAGAGGTGCGTCCATTATTTACAGGGAGGGGATCGGCGGGCGGATGGAACTGACTTATGCATGTGTCCACGCTTTCACTCCAATCCAGTCGTGTCACCCTTCCAGCCGTGTTCCTGTCATTCCGTACAAAAGCTGGCGCACGTGTGTGTGTGTGTGTGTGTGTGTGTGTGTGTGTGTGTGTGTGCGTGCGTGTGTGTGTGTGTGTGAGTGCGTGTGTGAGTGTTTGTGTGTGTGTGTGTGTGTGTGTATGTGTGTGTGTGTGTGTGTGTGGTTGTGTGTGTGTGTGTGTGTGTGTGTGTGGTTGTGTGCTTGCTTCCGTACAGATGTGTTTGTGTGCGAGAGAGAGAGAGAGAGAGAGAGAGAGGGAGAGAGAGAGAGAGAGAGAGAGAGAGAGAGAGAGAGAGAAAAAGAGAGAGAGCGAGAGAGAGAGAGCGAGAGTGAGAGAGCGAGAGCGAGAGAGCGAGAGAGAGCGAGAGGGAGAGAGAGAGAGAGAGAGAGAGAGAGAGAGAGAGAGATAGGGAGAGGGAGAGAGAGAGAGAGAGAGAGAGAGAATAAATGATGTACACAGAAAGTAAGACATGTCACTGTAGTCTGTTTGGCAAAAAGAAGACAAGGTTGCACTGGCGTCGTTCAGCTAAGAATCCAGCCACTGCAGATGGCTGTGGCCAGAAGATCTCTGCCCGCCCTGCACATACGCCAGGGCAGAGGAGGGCAGAGGAGGGCTGAGGAGGGCTAGGGTGGGCTAGGGTGGGCTGGGGAGGGCTGGGGAGGGCTAGAGTGGGCTGGGGAGGTCTGGGGAGAGCTGGGGAGTGCTAGGGTGGGCTGTGGAGGGCTAGAGTGAGCTGGGGAGGGCTGGGGAGAGCTGGGGAGGGCTAGGGTGGCTGGGGAAAACTGGGGAGGGCTGGGGAACGCTGAGGAGGGCTGGGGAGGGCTGGGGAGGGCTGAGGAGGGTTGAGGAGGGCTGGAGAAAACTGGGGAGGGCAGGGGAGGGCAGGGGAGGGCAAAGAAGGGCTGGCGTGGCGCCACCTCTCGAGGGATGCAATGTGTTCACGGCTCTCAATAATTCCAGCCCAATCAGTGGACAGAGTCCTCCCTCCTCTCCACACCTGCACCTGGGAGCCCGTGGTCGTGGAAGGGTGCGCCCTTGCGCTGCAGCCAGGTTGCAGTTTTGGAACGCGTCCGCGTAGCTGCCCCGCCAGAAGCCGCACGAGGAAGTCGTTAGATCCGTTTTATGGACTCGCTTCTTGCTGTCGCGGCCAAGTCCGCTGCCTCTTGCTTTCATCCGCGCGTCAGTCATAAAGAAGCGGAATGAGAGCGGGCCAGTGCAGTCCTGCAGCGGAACCTGTTCTGAGCTGGCGGGGCTGTGTGCCTGCTGGCGGCCCTCTGACCTTTGTTGCGCCTGCAGTGCACTTGCCCTGGCGTTTTATGGACGGGTTTCTCGTGCACACTGAGCTAATTCTCGGGACGGCGTTACTGGCAGCATGCGATGTGAGCAGTCTGGGATGCCAGCGGCTAAAGACAGTTGTGGGAGCTGCAGTGGTAGCCAGTCACATCTTGTTTCAGAGGAGGCGAGATCAATTGACTGTTGCACGCCGAGGTCAGACTGACCGCCTGGGGGTGGGGGTGGGGGGGTGGGGTGGCACGCCAGACTGGGGGCAGCTTTCACAGTCTCTAATTTCACTCTTCCCTTTTCAAGCGCAAAACACCTCAATCTAGAACACCACAGATTTCTTTCAAACATAACTTATAAACAAATTCCGCATTTCCTTAGCATAAACTATTTAAATTACTATATGAAGACATGTTTCATTTAGCAAAAATTGAAGGTGAACAATGTGACCCCTCCGGTCAATGGAAAAGAGACAAAGCAAAGCAAATCCTTTTTGCAGCCAAACCTGACTAATCATGTCCACATCATTGCATTTCAAGTTGTGCTGAAGCCTAAGTGAACACATTATATACAAAAACGAATTTTGGAATCTAAATTATTTATGCTCTGTTGACCTCGCGTTGCTGTGTTTGTTAGATAGGACAGGAAACATTCTGGGAAGTGTAAACTATATCAAGATACTGCACTTCCTGCTTTCTTGAGATAGTAGCATTACTCTCTAGGGCGATGTAATATAAAGCTAAAAATATATTTTATCATTTAGTTTCACATGACCTGAGTTACTGTTCTATGATGTTGGTCTGCAACTGTTACGAAGTTCGACTTGGCTCATTTCTGAATAAGGGTCTAGGGGAATGTGCAGTCACACAGTGGAACTAGTAACACTATCTCACACATTCGTTCTATCAAAGATGGAACACGACAGAAAGATGGTGAGGACAAAGGTCAAAATCAAATCACTTTAATTTGATCTACCAACAATGAGCATGGATAAATAAACGTTTGTAATGATAATCAAGAAGCAATAATTCAATTCAATCTTTGATATGGAGTAAATAATAGTGGCTCGCCAACCAATCAAAATTGTACTTAACTGAATCGTATAGGCTGAGTTCAACGAAAACACGTGGTAATCCTAAAGCGAGGTGGCCAATTTGTGTTCACGTTAATTCCACTTACACAAAGGATCCTACCCATGGGACGACTGTAGCAGCGGCTTTAGAGATGCAGGCGAGGGAGAGAGGGGGTGGGAGAAAGGGGAACAGGGGGTCAACGGGGGCACAAGCGACGAAACGTGAGGTTCGCTCTGATGACGCGCAGACAAGAGCATTGCAGCTTCGGACACAGGCGAGTGCGACAATTCAGCTTGACCCTGGAGGTAGATGCTTGCACTTGTGGGGCGGAGAAACACTTGTTCTTTTGGACGCTGACTTCAACGGCGGGGAAGCGGAGAGACGCTTGTAATTTCGGACGCTGGCTTCAAACGGTAGGGGAGAGCGGAGAGACTCTTGCACTTGAGACAGTGTGGCGCAGAGAAACACTTGCACTTGTGGATGGCGTGATGGTCTCCCGTGGTTGGTTGAATTTTCGCGCCTCGTGCCACTAGCGGTCGGGGTTTTTATACCCAGAGCAATAATTCTAGTGCTCTCCCATCCAATGGAAACACTCGGGCCATGCCCAATTTACCTCAATGTCCAATCACATGGTCCCCTTACATAAACACGAAGTCATTCGCCAAAAATTCTTCAGTCACGTTTTAAAAATGGGGCCAATCACACGTCACCGTTCCGCCCTAGCAACAAGCGTGCACCAAGTTTGCGATGGTTGCATAGATGGATGGTGTCTTATGGCCCAGCAACCTCTTTGGGCTATGTAAGGCCATTAAGCACAAAAATCACCAAAACAGTTCAGAGCAAACGTAAGGCAAGTTACGGTGTTTTTAGTCACTTGCCTCTTATGAACCGCATAGAGAGACACAGTGGACCAATTCTTAACTCAACCCTCGAACACACAGTGGAAACTATGGCTGGCGAGCCACAACACACTTTAACGTTACTATTTTAGCATGGTTGGCGGCCACACTAATTTACATACCACAGGTTAGTAACTACGAAGGGAGGGGGGGGGGGAGAAAAGGGAGTTGGGGGGGGGGGGTGATCTCGTCACAGCAATAACGCCTTCCATGATGATTATTTGTAAAAATTGTGCATTTTTGTTCTTAATTGTGAACGTGAATAATGCATGTAAAACATGATAAACTTTCTGGTGCAAATCGTACGCTCTTCCAGTTTTGAAACGTGAGAACATGTGTTCATTTGTTGAAATGTAGACAGCAACATTCTCCTTTTACTGACTCTGAAAGAAAGAAAACTTGTACACAAGAACTCATACAGTTTTGAAACGTGAGAACGTGTACTCATTTGTTCAAATGCAGACAACAACACTTCCCTTTTTCTGACTCCGTCTGAGGCAGAAAGCTGTAAAAGCTGCCCACTGCCTGACTTGGACCAAGCTGACAGTTTGCATTCAGCAAGGAGTAGGAGTGGCGAGGGTTGCTCCGCTGGTCAGGCCTTGAGCACAAGCCGCTGGAGTAAATCGTTGAACATTGGGCAAGGAGTAGGAGTGGCGAGGGTTGCTCCGCTGGTCAGGCCTTGAGCACAAGCCGCTGGAGTAAATCGTTGAACATTGTCAGAGATACAAGTCACTGCTGACGAGGTCGAGAAGAATGACACAAAGCCATGGACTGCATATTCAGAGCTGTAGAATGAACTTTTCGGACGAAAAGATGAGCTTGTTGATTCTGCCATTCCAATACTTTGCTTTATTCGCACGCCGTACAACACAACGTGGCTACGTGATATCTCATCCTCGCTTCATCGCTCAACCGACCAAACATCGGGATAACCAGTGTACTAAAGCAGTTTGGCGAAAACAGCTCTCAGTTCGCGCCCAGGTCCACGCAAGTCTCTCGGACTGGCTCCGGGTTTGAGAGAGCTCACGTACGTGTACACTGTTCTCCTTTGTTCTACATGTATGTAAATCTCAATCTCTCTCTCTCTGTCTTTCTCTCTCTGTGTCTTTCTTTCTCTCTCAGTCTCTCTCTGTCTTTCTCTCTCATTCTCTCTCTCTCTCTGTCTTCTCTCGCTCAGTCTTTCTCTCTCACTCTCTCTCTTTCTTTCTCTCTCTCTCTGTCTCTTTCTGTCTCTCTGTCTCTCTCTCTGTCTCTTTCTATGTCTCTCTCTCTGTCTCTCTCTCTCTGTGTGTTTCTCTCTCTCTCTCTCAGTTTTTCTCTCTCTCAGTCTTTCGCTCTCTCAGTCTTTCTCTCTCACACTCTCTCTTTCTTTGACACATGCCAAAGACTATCAATCTGATTTTGGAGACCAGTGGGTGAAGTCGATAAGAGAACAACATCGTCAGCAGTGAAGTGGAAGGATTATTGAACATGTCCAGGGATCTGGGAAATGATGAGAAGTGTATATCGAGTTAAACAATTTTGTGAGGAATGGGACAATTTTTTCACCAGCTATCTTACAACATCCACCCGGTAATCCGTCTAGACCTGGGGCTTTCGTTGATTTTAATCTATTTATGGCATGCCGAACTTCATCCCCACTGCTTTCAGCATCTAGAATATCATGATATACTGCCTCTCCTTCTAATTCCTCACCTTGACAGCTATCATTACATAGAAACATGGTTTCAAAATAGGATTTCCATGTTTCCAAACTTATGTTTGGTTGAGGGCTCGGACATCTTGTCGAACTCTTGACAGTGGACCAGAACACACGAGGATTTTGTAAACTGTTCATAAGCGTATTTCGCACCTCCACAAAGTGACTACGCTTTTTTTCTTTTATCAAGTTTTTGTACTGTCGTCTCAAAAGTAAGTACTGTTGTTTAGATTCTATTGTTTCGTTTTTCCTAAAAATTGTCAAAGCTCTCAGGGCTAGAATTCTAGCGTCTAAACACTCTTTGTCAAACCAAGGAGATCTTGGTTTGGGTGTAAAGCTGTAATTAACCCTGACTTCTCTTTTTAGGCACTCAGTACTCTGGGTTAGAATATCCGTGAACTGCATCACTGCAGCATCTATTGAACAATCAATTGTGGCTGAAGCTTTTGCTAACTGTTCATCGAATACTGGTGACTCCATTCGCTCTCTAATTTCATCCGCCTTACTACTGTCCCAGCAAAGTTTTACATAGGTTTTGCTTGATATTTCCGAAATCACTTTAGTTTGTGGGGGACCTAGTGCAATTTCCATGGGCATATGATGGGATTCTATTCGATTACCAACGTGCATATCTATAGTATACGGGAGGTTGCGGGCGATCACTAAACAATAGTCGATGACGCTATCTCCATGTGGGGATATGAACGTGAACCGACCAGATCTGTCCCCATCCGTACACCCATTTAGTACCGTAGCATGATGCACCTTACACAGGTTTTTCAACATCGTCCCAAACACATTCAAACAGGAAATGCCTGAGATGCGATTCCTCCCTGGACAGAGAGAGATTGATTCTATAGCGAAGGATGCGGCGATTTGCTCGATGTCGATGACTGGAGGCGAGATGCCCTACAGGTACGGGGTAATTCTTCATCGACGGTAGAATGGCCACGCGGTCGGTAGGTGAGTACACAAACAGGAAGAAGGAGTTTGCTCTCGCTTCCGGATAGAATCGCGAATCAATTGACGCGTGTGCGACGGATTCACGGCAGAATGGTTGATTGAAGACCGACAGCGCCTCATGCTCGTTGGCGTCTGTGGACACACAGGTCGTGGATAGGACGTGTTGTGCACCAGGCCCACTTTCCCTCCCTGACCAACAGCGCCACAAAGGGCTGAGCGCCAGGCGGCCCCAGACATCCGGGGTTGCAGCATTTGGCCGCCATTGTGGTGCGAGCGGGTCGTGTTTGGACTTCAATTACTCGTGTGAGTGGTCATCGATCTCGGACTCTCGGCAGAAACTGAACAACTGGACAACTGGACAACTGAACAACTGGGGCGACGGAATGCTTTTACAACCCTGTGTATTCTCTCGCCATTGATCAGCTGTGGCAATGTTTTGGTTTTGCCGGAATAAGTAGGAGCAATCAATTTGCTAAGCTCTCATATCCTGGGGACTTGACGTGCCTGGAACATTGGATAGGCGAGCCTGTGATCAGCTGTGGCAATGTTTTGGTTTTGCCGGAATAAGTAGGAGCAATCAATTTGCTAAGCTCTCATATCCTGGGGACTTGACGTGTCTGGAACATTGGACAGGCGAGCCTGTGCCGAGTAGCAGTTGAAGGCGAGAGTCGTCGCTTTGGATCTACAACGGATATTTAGATTCTCCGATGTCGAGCGGCGCTCGCGATGACTGCAAATAGACAGTCGTCGCTTTTGTCGGGGCTGTTTGCCAGAAATATTATCCAAACTTCAATCTCGCTGGGGGTCATGCAGTTCGCGCGGGAGCGAGTGTATAATCGATAGATCGATGGTGATTCGTGGCGTCCTGTCCACCTGGCGTCCAGGACGCGGTGTCTGCCGGCGTAGAGTCTCCCTTTGATCCAGCCAGGGTGCACGCCGCCAGCTTTTGATCCGCGCCTCTTTATGAGGCGTCATCGACTCCTGGGGAAAGTCCGTTGTTTTGTGCTGTATGTGTCAGCTTCCTCAGTTTTCCGTCAACACCGTTCTTACGCCACGTCTTTCCCCATGCCCCACAGCTCTCACTCTCCGACTTGCCTCCACGGTACAAGTTTGCCTATGTGTATGAAAGCACACAGCTTCTGTGTGTTTGCATGTGTATGTGTGTGTGTGTGTGTGTGTGTGTGTGTGTGTGTGTGAGAGAGAGAGAGAGAGAGAGAGAGAGAGAGAGAAAGAGAGAGAGAGACTTTGACACTTGACACTTTGAGAGAGAAAGAGAGAGAGAGAGAGAGAGACAGACAGACAGACAGACAGAGACAGACAGAGAGAGAGATAGACACAGAGAGACAAACAGAGAGAGAGAGAGAGAGAGAGAGAGAGAGAGAGAGAGAACTGAACTGAACTGAACTGAACTGGTTTATTGAGGCCAGCGGCCCATTGCATACACAAATTGATGAGAACATTCATGGTGAATAGATAATCTTACAGGTGTAAACATTACTCAAACACAAATACACCCTTCAATTATACTCTTTTCTTGGCTCTATGTGCCCAGACCGTTGAAAGGCCTGTCCATTTTATGTGACCACAAGATTTGTTCACGTTTGGTATATTCAAATCTTGGTTATCATAAACCTATATAGTTAAGAGAGCTTGCTTGTTTCCTAAGTTTTGTTCCCTATATCTTAAGGCGTAAAATATATACATGGCTACCGACCTTGTGATTTTTTCATCAGTACCCTGCATTAAATATCTGCAAACATCACAAATCCTCCTGTGGTATATATACCGTTCTATGTATTTTTTTCTTAACTGCAAATATGCGGGACATGATAACAAAAAATGCTCCTCATTTTATTTTTCCTCACAGAATGGACATTTAGCATCACGTGCGTCTCCGTACCAATTATTAACGCTCAAATCGTTTATTCCAAAACGAAATCGAATAAACGCGTCCCTGAATTTTTTAATGTCAAGCAAGTTTAAGTAATTTTGTAAACCAAATTTTTGTTTGATGAAGGAGAACCATCCGTACCTCTCGCTATTGACATTCTTAGCATTCCAGTCCTGGAAGTAGCAATCTTTCATTCTCTGCTTCAGTTGAAACAAGAAACGTTTCTTGTCCCCGACTCCACCGCTCAGCCACACATATCCAAAACCAAGATGACACATGCAAACACTTCTTCACCCACTCCGCCCAATTTCGGTCCCCTTTAATGTGGGAGTTCAAAAGCATCCAAAATGCTTGCTTGGGAAGTCTGTGATCACCCATTCTACAGAGCTTCAACCAGTATTTAATAACTCTGATGCTACTGTTAATTAAAATAGGAAACCTACCGAGGTCCCCATATACCATGTGGTTTGGGGTTCTCGAGTCTAGTCCCAAGAACTTCTTGCACACAAAGCGAGAGAGAGAGAGAGAGAGAGAGAGAGAGAGAGAGAGAGAGAGAGAGAGAGAGAGAGAGAGAGAGAGAGAGAGAGAGAGAGAGAGGTAAGGGCAGC
Organism: Theodoxus fluviatilis; assembly: GCA_034096865.1. Lineage (NCBI taxonomy): Eukaryota > Metazoa > Mollusca > Gastropoda > Cycloneritida > Neritidae > Theodoxus > Theodoxus fluviatilis. The sequence continues at coordinate 4,891 of JAWQFJ010022694.1, read as the reverse complement.
TGTTCACCTTTTCTAACTCTCTCGCGATTTTCTGTCCATCCATGAGTTCGATCATTTCTTATACCCTCCGTTTGTCAGCCTGCACTGGCTTTTTTCTGGGTCATGGACGTTTCACCCCAATTGCGACATTCGGAACGTCGTTTAGCTTAAGATTACTCCCGAATCACGCGCACCGTTAAGGTGCATGGAGTACAGTACCGCCGAGCAAGATGTTTGTCACAAAACGCAGATACATTAATGCAGCCGGATCTTAGCTAAACGACGTTCCGAATGTCGCAATTGGGGCGAAACGTCCAGCACCCTTTTTTCTGTCTCTGTCCATTTTACTTGCTTCTCTTTGTCACTCTGTCTCTGCCCTGCCTATCATGTCTGCTTTTCCCTCTGTGTCTTTGTCTCTATGTCTCTGTTTTTCCTACCTCGTCTGCTTTTCCCTCTGTGTCTTTGTATCTCTGTCTCTGTCTTTCCTACCTCGTCTGCTTTTCCCTCTGTGTCATTGTCTCTCTGTCTCTGTCTGTCCTACCTTATCTGCTTTTTCCTCTGTGTCTTTGTCTCTCTGTCTCTGTCTGTCCTACCTTATCTGCTTTTCCCTCTGTGTCTTTGTCTCTCTGTCTCTGTCTGTCCTACCTTATCTGCTTTTCCCTCTGTGTCTTTGTCTCTCTGTCTCTGTCTGTCCTACCTTATCTGCTTTTCCCTCTGTGTCTTTGTCTCTCTGTCTCTGTCTGTCCTACCTTATCTGCTTTTCCCTCTGTGTCTTTGTCTCTCTGTCTCTGTCTGTCCTACCTTATCTGCTTTTCCCTCTGTGTCTTTGTCTCTCTGTCTCTGTCTGTCCTACCTTATCTGCTTTTCCCTCTGTGTCTTTGTCTCTGTCTCTGTCTTTCCTACCTTATCTGCTTTTTCCTCTGTGTCTTTGTCTCTCTGTCTCTGTCTGTCCTACCTTATCTGCTTTTCCCTCTGTGTCTTTGTCTCTCTGTCTCTGTCTGTCCTACCTTATCTGCTTTTCCCTCTGTGTCTTTGTCTCTCTGTCTCTGTCTGTCCTACCTTATCTGCTTTTCCCTCTGTGTCTTTGTCTCTCTGTCTCTGTCTGTCCTACCTTATCTGCTTTTCCCTCTGTGTCTTTGTCTCTGTCTCTGTCTTTCCTACCTTATCTGCTTTTCCTCTGTGTCTTTGTCTCTCTGTCTCTGTCTGTCCTACCTTATCTGCTTTTCCCTCTGTGTCTTTGTCTCTCTGTCTCTGTCTGTCCTACCTTATCTGCTTTTCCCTCTGTGTCTTTGTCTCTCTGTCTCTGTCTGTCCTACCTTATCTGCTTTTCCCTCTGTCTTTGTCTCTCTGTCTCTGTCTGTCCTACCTTATCTGCTTTTCGCTCTGTGTCTTTGTCTCTGTCTCTGTCTGTCCTACCTTATCTGCTTTTCATTCTGTGTCTTTGTCTCTCTGTCTCTGTCTGTCCTACCTTGTCTGGTTTTCATTCTGTGTCTTTGTCTCTCTGTCTCTGTCTGTCCTACCTTATCTGCTTTTCCCTCTGTGTCTTTGTCTCTCTGTCTCTGTCTGTCCTACCTTATCTGGTTTTCATTCTGTGTCTTTGTCTCTTTGTCTCTGTCTGTCCTACTTTATCTGCTTTTCCCTGGGTCTTTGTCTCTCTGTCTCTGTCTGTCCTACCTTATCTGCTTTTCCCTCTGTGTCTTTGTCTCTCTGTCTCTGTCTGTCCTACCTTATCTGCTTTTCCCTCTGTGTCTTTGTCTCTCTGTCTCTGTCTGTCCTACCTTGTCTGGTTTTCATTCTGTGTCTTTGTCTCTGTGTCTCTGTCTGTCCTACCTTATCTGCTTTTGCCTCTGTGTCTTTGTATCTCTGTCTCTGTCTGTCCTACCTTATCTGCTTTTTCCTCTGTGTCTTTGTCTCTCTGTCTCTGTCTGTCCTACCTTATCTGGTTTTCATTCTGTGTCTTTGTCTCTCTGTCTCTGTCTTTCCTACCTTATCTGCTTTTCATTCTGTGTCTTTGTCTCTCTGTCTCTGTCTGTCCTACCTTATCTGCTTTTCCCTCTGTCTTTGTCTCTCTGTCTCTGTCTGTCTTACCTTTTCTGGTTTTCATTCTGTGTCTTTGTCTCTCTGTCTCTGTCTGTCCTACCTTATCTGCTCTTCCCTCTGTGTCTTTGTCTCTCTGTCTCTGTCTGTCCTACCTTATCTGCTTTTCCCTCTCTATCTTTGTCTCTCTGTCTCTGTCTGTCCTACCTTATCTGCTTTTCCCTCTCTATCTTTGTCTCTCTGTCTCTGTCTTTCCTACCTTATCTGCTTTTCCCTCTGTCGTTGTCTCTTTGTCTCTGTCTGTCCTACCTCGTCTGCTTTTCCCTGTGTCTTTGTCTCTCTGTCTCTGTCTGTCCTACCTTATCTGCTTTTCCCTGGGTTTTTGTCTCTCTGTCTCTGTCTGTCCTACCTTATCTGCTTTTCCCTCTGTGTCTTTGTCTCTCTGTCTCTGTCTGTCCTACCTTATCTGCTTTTCCTCTGTGTCTTTGTCTCTCTGTCTCTGTCTGTCCTACCTTATCTGCTTTTTCCTCTGTGTCTTTGTCTCTTTGTCTCTGTCTGTCCAACCTTATCTGGTTTTCATTCTGTGTCTTTGTCACTCTGTCTCTGTCTGTCCTACCTTATCTGCTTTTCCCTGGGTCTTTTTCTCTCTGTCTCTGTCTTTCCTACCTTATCTGCTTTTCCCTCTGTGTCTTTGTCTCTCTGTCTCTGTCTGTCCTACCTTATCTGCTTTTCCCTCTGTCTTTGTCTCTCTGTCTCTGACTGTCTTACCTTATCTGCTTTTCCCTCTGTGTCTTTGTCTCTCTGTCTCTGTCTGTCCTACCTTATCTGCTTTTCCCTCTGTGTCTTTGTCTCTCTGTCTCTGTCTTTCCTACCTTATCTGCTTTTCCCTCTGTGTCTTTGTCTCTCTGTCTCTGTCTGTCCAACCTTATCTGCTTTTCCCTCTGTGTCTTTGTCTCTCTGTCTCTGTCTGTCCTACCTTGTCTGGTTTTCATTCTGTGTCTTTGTCTCTCTGTCTCTGTCTGTCCTACCTTATCTGCTTTTCCCTCTGTGTCTTTGTCTCTCTGTCTCTGTCTTTCCTACCTTATCTGCTTTTCCCTCTGTGTCTTTGTCTCTGTCTCTGTCTGTCCTACCTTATCTGCTTTTCCCTCTGTGTTTTTGTCTCTCTGTCTCTGTCTGTCCTACCTTATCTGCTTTTCCCTCTGTGTCTTTGTCTCTCTGTCTCTGTCTGTCCTACCTTATCTGGTTTTCATTCTGTGTCTTTGTCTCTCTGTCTCTGTCTGTCCTACCTTATCTGCTTTTCCCTCTGTGTCTTTGTCTCTCTGTCTCTGTCTGTCCTACCTTATCTGCTTTTCCCTCTGTGTCTTTGTCTCTCTGTCTCTGTCTGTCCTACCTTATCTGGTTTTCATTCTGTGTCTTTGTCTCTCTGTCTCTGTCTTTCCTACCTTATCTACTTTTCCCTGGGTTTTTGTCTCTCTGTCTATGTCTTTCCTACCTTATCTCCTTTTCCCTCTGTGACTTTGTCTCTCTGTCTCTGTCTGTCCTACCTTATCTGCTTTTCCTTTGGTCTTTGTCTCTCTGTCTCTGTCTGTCCTACTTTATCTGCTTTTCCTTGGGTCTTTGTATCTCTGTCTCTGTCTTTAAACTATATTATCTGCTTTTGTGTCTTTGTCTCTCTGTCTCTGTCTGTCCTACCTTATCTGCTTAGCTCTCTCGTTTCCAGAGGACAATATTTGTGTGTGGGGATCATTAACTGCCGGGGATAATAACGTGAGCTTGTACCCTGTGGCGGTAAGATGTATGAGGTTCACTGCGTCCGCTCACTACCTACTAGCGTCACGTAGCATCCAACTACACTGTCTTTGCGTGTTGAGATCATAACCAGAATTTTAGAGTTTATCCATTTTAATGTTCGTGCACTGCTTGTATATGGATAGAAGCTTAGTGTTTATCATTATCAACCTCCCATATATGGCAACCTGCACTCTGGTGAGTTTGTAAGACGATAATATAAGTGATCGAAAATCGTATGAATGAAGTTCGTCTGATTTCATATTGGAGCAATCATCAGAAATTACTATCAAATGCCTATTCATAGTTGTTATAATGGCAGAATCACTTTTTAGGAGTTCATTGCATTGGGCAGTCAAGACGTGTTACTTGGATCTCCATGCACTTTCGGCACACGGAGTGTAGCTTGCCATATGAGATTTTGTTGATGTGGGCAGCCTCAACGTAGTGTGTTTAGAAAGCTGTCATGTTGAACAGGCAATTTCGGCGGTCCACTTGGAGATCTTGTGAACCATAAGGTTCTGGCTTAGATAGAAATTTGAGCCTGGCTGCTCGGCTGAAGCCGGCGCGTGATGCCTTATTTAAAGCCCGTGCGCTAACCGTGGTCATAGAGTCGGGGTACAGCGGCCGAGATCAAGAGCGTCTTGACACAGGGAAGATAAGGCCACTAGTGCGAGATGGTCGACGGGAAGGTTCAGGCCAGATGGTACAGTAGCTTCGCCTGTATTGCGTCGCGTCTGTCATCATTGCAATGAAAGACTGCGGAGAAGTTTTAGGACCAAGCGCTTCCTGGTACGGCTAGATCCGTTAGATTGAGAGGGTCGTAGAAGGGAGAGAGACATAGGAGACATGATCACGGCTTTCTACACCGCCCTGGCCGGCGCCCTAGGACCTGGCCAGCACAGACGGCTTCATCTCTTGGCGCATACTAGGCGCTGCATATAAACCAGGGTAACATCATGGTGCATTCCTGCTCTCAATCGCAGCCTGCTTAGTAGGAATATCCTAGTAAATCAGGGAGTTGTTCTGCTAATGGGAGTCGGAGAGTAGCTGGCGGTTTGCTCGCTATAGCTCCCGCCTGCGCAAA
>JAWQFJ010022692.1:0-35000 GCA_034096865.1 Theodoxus fluviatilis | reverse complement strand
ACCCAGGTAGAGAGCTAGTGTTTGCCGTGCGCAGTTTTAGTCGTCTCAACTTGGCTTGATGTGATTTTTTCCAGCTGAATGATAAGGACACAGATGCACTGGTACATGTTGTGGAGTATCTCACTGAAAGTCATGTTTCTGATATGCAATGGTTTACTAGCTGTGAAAGATTTAAATTTGATTATGATGAAAATTCTAATTCCTCACTTGTATTTAACAGAAAGAATTTTTTGGGGGTTTATTTAAAAAAAAGAGGAATACTGTAATGATAATATAGTATGGATGATCAATCAAATGAATTGTTAATGCTCAAGCTATCACTCTGTGCCTCATTTTCAAAATTACCAAGGTAGCCGAGATTTTTCTGCCTTTCACCTGACACGCCTTGCAAGGATTTTTGAAACACAGACATGTGCTTCATGATCTCTTGGACAGTAACCGAAGATCTCCACTGTTTTTCTAAGACACCGCTTTGCTCTCTTTCACCAGTGACACTGCCTGATTAATGCTGCCTTATCTGTATTCAGCTCGGTGGAGATGCGGAGAGCCCAGCCTCCAGATCTGCGTGGCAGTGTGCGAGACTCCTCCCTGGTGTGCCGCACCTCAGAAATTGGACGGGGCCAGCAGGAGCTGGGGGGAGGGGCTGGGGGACAGGTGATGGGTTCCAGGGGGGGAGGAGGATCAGACAGAGACTCTCTGGACGCCAGGGTCAAGTCCGTGCTCTCAGAGACTGCCTACCTGGACAGCTACAAACAGGTGAGGCATGGGCAATGCTGGGACTGGTGTGTAGATTGATGAATGGGTGAGCTGGACAGCTACAAACAGGTGAGGCATGGGCAATGCTGGGACTGGTGTGTAGATTGATGAATGGGTGAGCTGGACAGCTACAAACAGGTGAGGCATGGGCAATGCTGGGACTGGTGTGTAGATTGATGAATGGGTGAGCTGGACAGCTACAAACAGGTGAGGCATGGGCAATGCTGGGACTGGTGTGTAGATTGATGAATGGGTGAGAATGGTGACTGGCTGAGGATCAGAGAATAATGTTTAGTCTATTTTGTACTTTTTAAAATGTTGAACTGCTGAATAGATCCTTACATGTGAGGATCTTTTTTTCGATAATTGCATGAAGCCTTGTAAAGATGCCATTTGACATGGCAGTTGTGAATCAGTTGAAGACGTAAGGGTTTGCTGGATGGTCTGTAACAGCAGGTATAAGTGTTATGGATATAGCTAAAAAAATTAATGAACAGTAACAAAATAGGATTTGCAATTTTCTTGTGCAAGGAAAATATTAAATGCTGCAGTTTGTAGCTCACTTTTAACGGGTGGTATTTGTGCACTGGTTGTGATGGAAATACATTAGTATTTGTCATGCCTTTTCAACCACATGTGGGTCTCAAGCTTTATTTCTTAGTATTTTCCTCCTTGTCATTTGGCCAAATGATCCATTCTTCATTGTTATTCTCTGTAGCATCATCCCCTGCATCTTCCCCTCCCAGGTGCTGGCCAAGTCGCAGGCTGCAGGCTATGGCTACCTGAGCCGATGCCGTGCTGGAGCTGGAGCTGGAGCTGGAGCTGCTGGCAGTCTGGACTACAACCAACTCCACCTTGACCTGACTGAGATCCAGTCCTCCCTGGATGCCCCCCACCCCCCACCAGCCCCTCCAAGTGACACCCCCAGGGACTCAGAGGCTGGCAGTGAGGCAGTCCCCTCCACGTCTACCACCCCTGATCGAAACAGGTAGGACTAAATGAAGTTATTCGATGTGTGTGGAGTGTCATTTGCAGGGAAACTAGTTCTGATTGATGAAAGCCTTTCTCTGATATGGCCACCTACTTTCAGCAGACAATAATTCCATGATGTCTTCCAGAGGTGGGAATTTTCCGTTTGGCAGATTTTCGCTTTAAAAAATGTTGATCTCCACTAAAAGTATCTACCATTTTCTGCTTTTACTGCTTCATTTCACCGGGGCCTAGGCAGACCCTGGACTCTGGGAAAAATGTTTCCTCTTTTTTATTGGGGGGGAGTGGCCAATTTCCACCTCACCCCTGTTCTTCCCTTCTGCCTTTTTCAACTGCTGTTTTCTGCTCTGAGGAGGCTGCTGTGGGACTACGGGGCGGACCTGGAGTACGATGAGACAGGACGCTTTGTGGGCAACCCAGACCACCTGGAAGAGCTGGGCCGTGGCCGCGTGGGAGGGGGTGGGGCCAGGCCCAGGGCACAGTACAACTCTGAGGGAGAGGAGACGCGTGGCTCTGGCAGCACCAAGCCTGATGACCAGAGCAGCGAAGACTCCCACCTCTCAGTGGACCAGGTCAGCGTTGTTTTTATGGCTTGTTTCTCCAGTGATGGGGTTCCTGGTGGACCAGGTAGAACTGAGGGGCAGAATTGTTATGGACCATTGTCTTTTCAAAAGCAGCGATTCTGGTTTGATGTAATTCTTTTTAATGACTTTTTTCTTGAATGATGGGGTTTTTGGTGGACCAGGTAGAACTGTGAAACAAAATTCATTTTAATGACTTTTTTCTTGAATGATGGGATTCTCAGTGGGCCAGGTCAGAACCGAGGGAGATGAAATGTTTTGGACACTTTCTTTTCAAATGGTCAGTGGCCTCTGGATTGATGTAATTCTGTTTAATGGCTTTTTTCTTGAAGTTGAATGATGCAATTTTTGGTCAACCAGGTCAGATCTGAGACAGAGAATTGTTTCAGACAAATTCTTTTTGAACAGTTGGGTTCTGGTTTGATGAGAACAAAACAAAACAGAGGGGGGAGAGAGAGAAAGAAAGAAAGAGAGAGAGAGAGAGAGAGAGAGAGAGAGAGAGAGAGAGAGAGAGAGAGAGAGAGAGAGAGAGAGAGAGAGAGAGAGAGAGAGAGAGAGAGAGAGAGAGAGAGAATTCTTTTGGTTAGCTTTTTTCTTGAGTGATGGGATTCTTGGTGGACCAGGCCAGAGTCAAGGGAGTGGATTCATTTGGGTGTTGTTTTTTTTCTTCTCTGAATGATGAGATTTTAAATGGATGAAGTCAGAGCTGCTGGAGAGCATAGTTGATCTCATTTGGTTTCATCTGGAATGCTGATAGTCTAGCAGTGGGTGTGTAATCTTGGGGGATTTTTATGGAAATGTTGGGAGCATAGTTTCATGCCAGAAGGAATGGAGAGCAGAAGTAATACTGGGTGTTTTCTACTAGTAGTAAAAAGATGTGTACAATGGCAGATTTCTGTTGATTTCTACAGAAATAATGGGAGAACAGTGCCAGTCAAAGAATGACAAAAGTCCACAAATGTAGAAAACTGCTGCTGTCAACTAAGCAGCTGAAGGCCGTCAAGACTGGTGTAGGGAGGAGTGATCAAAGAAGAAAAGAGAGTTATAGAAGAAAGAGGAATGGAGATAACAGCAGATGACCTGAGCTCCACACCAGGCTGCTGCATCCATCTGTTGCAAATGAGAGAAGACCTTTTGTCCAGGGATAGGACTGACTAGCCAAAAAAGATGTTGTGTGATAATAATCAGCTGTCACAGGACATTGACTCTTGAGAAAGAGAGTTTCAACAAGCATTATCAGGTGATCAGACCAGAAATGTTAGATAGCTGAGGCAGCATGACTACTGGGAAATCTCTACTGGATAGTAAGAGTATAGTGACAAGTCAGATTTGACTTGGAACAGAATGGAACCAGGGTGTTTTCTACCAGAATACAGGTAGGCTTGTGCCACAATAAAACCTCTGATCATTGAGCTGCTTTGAGTACTACCTCTAGAATACATAAGGTGTCATGCCAGCTTGTAATTGTGGAGGCTTGTATCAACCCGGGAAGCTGAATGCCAGGTCTAGTTAGTAATCATGAACTGTATTTCTATTCCAGGCCCTTGACCTGTTTGGTGGCCTTGACCTGTACCATGGTAGTCATGGTGACACAGCAGATTTAGGAGGGCGGCGGATGGTGGATCGAGTGGCAGACATCCTTCGGCGAGAGAACCCTGATGCCCAGGCCATTGCCATTCTACAGGAAGTGCAGGCACAGGAACGCCAGCTTTTCTCTGACATCATCATGCAGGTATTCCAGTGTGCTTGGGGCTGGCAGCCCTGGGCAGTGAGTGCTGTATGATAGTGTATCCTTCTGTGCCCCACTGCTCCCTGGGCAGTGCTGTATGATAGTGTATCCTTCTGTGCCCCGCTGCTCCCTGGGCAGTGCTGTATGATAGTGTATCCTTCTGTGCCCCGCTGCTCTCAAGTGTTTGATTTGTGCTGCACCAGGCTCTGGTGGAGTGTAATGGGTTGAACTGCATTGTAGTGTACCCTTATTAACCTTTAGAATCCCAGCAATTTTGGGCTTTTTTTTCCCCCTACAGCCAGATTATTTTTTCAGCGTACAGGAAATTTGAAATTACAATAAAATTTCTGTATTCAACCAAAAATCATGATTGTTCCAACAGAAAAGTCCATGCTCTTTCTGATGCAATCACTAGAATTTGGCTACATAGGAAGGTAAACTCACAAAAAAATAAAAAATGTGGAAAACAAAAATTAACTTCACTGTCCATAGTTTGCAGCTTGCTCTTATTCCAGAATCTCACAAATGTAACCACTGATGGTCATATCCGTTCATAGCAATCTTCAGAATTTCTACCTCACATGCCTAAACCTCAGAATCATGCACTACGATTGACAGTTGGACACTCTCCAAGAGATCCTCTTCGTCCTCAAACCCCCAAAACTCCTCCTCCGAGTCAGAATCAAAGAAGAATTTTACTAATACATCATAGTCTATGATGACGTAAACAAAACTTGAACTGTGTCAATCGATCACATAAACAAATTTGCAGAAAAATCCACAGTGTTAAAAAAAAATCGAAATAGTGCAAGCAGATGCTAAAACTAGGTCTCTTTCGTGTACTCCACTGTCGAAAGAGCTCTCTAAGTCCCACAACTCTTAGATACTGTCTCTATAAAGGCCCAAACATTCTCGGGCATTGACATGTTATTCTGTGCGCAGGGTTTTCTTCTTCTTCTTCTTCTTCTTCTTCTTCTTCTTCTTCTTCTTCTTCTTCTTCTTCTTCTTCTTCTTCTTCTACTACTACTACTTCTTACTCCTCTTCTTCTTCTTCTTCTTCTTCTTCTTCTTCTTCTTCTTCTTCTTCTTCTTCTTCTTCTCCTTCTTCTTCTTCTTCTTCTTCTTCTTCTTCTTCTTCTTCTTCTTCTTCTTCTTCTTCTTCTTCTTCTTCTTCTTCTTCTTCTTCTTCTTCTTCTTCTTCTTCTTCTTCTTCTTCTTCTTCTTCTTCTTCTTCTTCTTAGTATATACAACGACGATCGTGTAGAGTGACAGGACGATGTAACCCGATAGATACTTTAATCAACACGAAGACGTTTCACAGTCTGTCAGCGGCTGTTCAGGAAAAAGAGGTGCGTGTAATCGAGACAGATCATCTTCCTCGACTATCTAACACAAAACTGCTGACAGCAAAAAGACAAGCACTCGCGAAAAACACGAGAACACCAAATGATAAAACAAAGCCATGACGAGGCATAGGAGCTTAAAGTATTTCTTCCAGAAATATTTTGTGTCTCCGTTGAAGCTCTGAATCATGGAAAACTACCTTGGACTTTATTAAACAACCCATAACGAATAAGTCTCTTCTGCAGATGTTTATCACACACACACACAAATGTGGATATATATATATACTGGTTGTCAGTGATGTCTATCACAGAATCAAATTCGAGGCGAACTCTTTTGAAGACATCTTTAGGTACGTGTTATGGAGACAGTCACCACGAATTTCCCCACAGGGGACTCACAAATGATTTTATCTTTTACCTGCAAGTGCCCATGGCAGTTCATTCCAGCAGACAGACGCCTGACTTATCAGCATGCTCTGTCAAGCTTATTGGCGTCTGGTCTGCATTTGTCATCTTTGCTCTTCCACATCGATAAATAGGGAAATTAGTTGACTCCATTCATTAATGCATTGAAAACGTATTTGTGCCATTTGGATAAGGATTTGCATTGCCAGATCATCACACGTGTATGAAACTGGACTTCGAGTGGCTGATTCAAATTAGATTGTGTGCGCAAGTGAAAGGGTAAATGGTATATGCAAGCCACAGTGCGATTTCGAACGACGTTTGTCATAGGATCCGTTTTTAAAAAATTCGTTAATAAACATCTTAGGGCTCAAATTATTGTACCTTTCGCCACACAATACTTGAGGAGGAGGAGGGGGAGGAGGAGGGAAGAAGAGGAGAGAGCGGAGGAGGAGGAGGAGGAGGAGGAGAGGGGGAGAGGAGGAGGGAGGAGGAGGGGGAGAGGAAGGAGGAGAAGGAGGGGGAGGAGGAGGAGGAGGAGGAGGAGGAGGAGGGAGGAGGAGGAGGAAGGAGAATGGTGAAGAGGAGGAGGAGGAATGGGAAGGAAGAGGTGGAGGAGGGAGAAGAGGAGGAGGAGGGAGAAGGGAGAGGAAGAAAGGAGAAGGAGGAGGAGGAGGAGGAGGAGGAGGAGGGAGAAGAGAGGAGGAGGGAGAGTAGGAGGAGAAGGAGGAGAGGAGGAGGAGGAGGAGCAGGAGGAGAGAAGAGGAGAGGAGGAGTGAGGAGAGTAGGAGGAAGGAAGGAGGAGGAGGAGGAGGAGGAGGAGGAGTGGAGGAGGAGGAGGAGGAGGAGGAGAAGAAGGAGAGGAGGAGGAGGAGGAGGAGGAGACGAAGAAGAAGAAGGAGATAGGAGGAGAATAGGAAGAAGAAGGAAGAAGAGGAGAAGGAGAAGAGAAGGAGAAGAAGAGGAGAAGAAGAAGAGAAGGAGAAGAGAAGGAGAAGAAGAGAAGGAGAAGAGAGAAGGAGAGAGAAGAAGGAGACGAAGGAGAGAGGAAGAAGGAGAGAGGAAGAGGAGGAGGAGGAGAAGGAGGAGGAGAGGAGAGAAGGAGAAAGAGAGGAGGAGAAGGAGAAGGAGGAGGAGGAGAAGAAGGAGGAGGAGGAGAGAGGAGGAGGAGAGAGGAGAAGGAGGAGAGAGGAGAAGAGAGGGAGGACGAGAGAGGAGGAGGAGGGACGAGAGAGGAGGAGGAGGAGGAGGAGAGAGGAGGAGGAGGAGGAGAGAGGAGAGGAGGAGAGGAGGAGGAGAGAGGAGGAGAGGAGGAGGAGAGGAGGAGGAGGAGAGAAGGAGGAGAGGAGAGGAGGAGGAGAGAAGAGAGGAGGAGAAGGAGGAGGAGGAGGAGAGAGCAGAAGAGAGCAGGAGGAGGAGAGAGGAGGTGGAGGAGAGTGGAGGAGGAGAGGAGAAGAAGAAGGAGGAGAAGGAGAAGAGGAGGAGGAGGAGGAGAAGAAGAAGGAGGAGGAGGAGAAGAGGAGGAGGAGGAGGAGAAGAGGAGGAGGGAGGAGGAGGAGGAAGGAGGAGAGGAGAGAAGAGGAGGAGAGGAGGAAGAGGAGAGGAGGAGGAAGAGAAGGAGGAGGAGGAGAAGGAGGAGGAGAAGGAGGAGGAGGAGGAGGAGAGAGAAGAGGAGGGAGGAGGACGAGGAAGAGGAGGAGGACGAGGAGGAGAAGGAGAGGAGGAGGACGTGGAGGAGGAGGACGAGGACGAGGAGGAGGAGGAGGAGGAGGAGGAGGAGGAGGAGGAGGAGGAGGGGGAGGGGGAGGAAAGAGAAGGAGGAGGAGGAGGAGGAGGAGGAGGAGGAGGAGGAGGAGGAGGAGGAGGAGGACGACGAGGAGGACGAGGAGGAGGACGAGGAGGAGGACGAGGAGGAGGACGAGGGGGAGGAGGAGGAGGAGGAGGAGGAGGAGGAGGAGGAGGAGGAGGAGGAGGAGGAGGACGAGGAGGAGGAGGAGGAGGAGGAGGAGGAGGAGGACGAGGAGGAGGAGGAGGAGGAGGAGGAGGAGGAGGGGAAGGGGGGAGGAGAGGGAGGAGGAGGAGGAGAAGAAGGGAGGAGAGGGAGGAGGAGGAGGAGAAGAAGGAGCAGGAGGAGTAGGATGAGGAGGAGGAGTAGGAGGAGGAGGAGGAGGAAAACCCTTGGCCATCGCCTCGCACTCCAGGACGCCAGAACTGACAACTACACAATGCCCGACCAAGGAGAAGGCTTTTCTCTGTATCTTGCCCCTGGGCGTTAAAGGCATGAATACACCAGCAGCGTTTCCTAAAAACAAATAAATGGGGTGAATCGAGACTTGACTTGCTCTTACTCCAAACTGCTCTCATGATTTGTAATTCAGTGCCTTCAGTTGCTAACAGCAGGCACTTTGGATGCCTGTTTGTTGTCAATGGCCAATTATAGCCTGCAAAGGCTGATAGGCCGCAACATGTTTTTCGTCTCTTCCTCTCTACCTTTAGTGTCAAGGACAACTGCACCCGTGCACTGACGTAACGTTGCATGCACCGTATATGGCAATTTCCGGGTGACGTAATGCTCGTATGTCGTGATCCATCACATCCGGGGTGTGGTCTTCACACCCCGGGGGCGAGATGCTTACAGTAGGAACCTTGCAAGATCTTGCGAGGAATTGGCCGGTGTCAATATGTGTCAACATGACGAAAGCTAATATAAAGGCAGTTAAATGTTTGACACATGTTGACACCGGCCTACATTTTGCCAATTAGGTAGGCAAAGCAACGCGCCCCATCTAAATGTGATAAGGCAACTTCAAAGAGATCCAAACAGCAAAACATCGCCTTCTTGAACCGTGGATGTGCGATGAGGTCTATTGTTTATAGGAACATGCGGGAAGCAATAGATATATATTTTCTCTTTCTCTCCATCATTTATGCAAGACTTCTTCCTGTGACGTTTCGTTCTCTCAGTATCATGGCACATCCTGCCTTGCAAAAAAAAAAGACTTCTTTCCATCCTCTGACGCTTTGATCTTTATTTCCCTTTTTTAAAGCCTGTGTCCTTGCGAGTGTACCCGTCGTTTATCTTCTGTATGTAACGAGTGTAACAACGCACGAATAAGTTCGCAAAAGTTCGTACCATGGGTGCTCATTTCAACACAGCCCACAGTTCTTTGTTTCTTTATATCTCTATCTCTCTTTCTGTCTTTCTTTCTTTCTTTCATCTTTTTTTCTGTATTTCTTCTTTTGATCTTTTTGTCCCCGTGACTTTTGAGTAGGTTTAGTTGACGTATTGGATTTCGTGTCACCTCAATGATTTGTAGCACGCCCTGGGGCTGTACTGCAAAAACAACTGCACCACTGTCAACCGTAAAATTTATCAATGCATATTCTTCAACGAAGCACCCTTCAGATGTAAACTCGGAGCACACGTGTACTAAGTCTCCGAATGTTGTGGATGTGCCGTGTCGATTTCATCAGTCCTGGACACGGTTTTGCATCCAACCCTGAATGAAAGAGGGCTGCACGTTCATACGTGGTTTGATGTGTAAGTGTGTGTGTGTGTGTGTGTGTGTAAGTGTGTGTGTGTGTGCGTGCGTGCGTGCATGCGTGCATGCGTGCATGCATATACGTATGTATGTGTGTCTGTTAGTTTCTCGAAATCAATTCGCTCAGCAACGACGATTTTTCAAGCTATGCAACAGTTGATTATCTCTAAGATGGCAAACAGCAGCTGAGAAAGTTGTTGCGGTGCATCCAACCTCGTCGTCCTGTCCCAGGAAATAGCCCATCGTCATAAACCGACATCGCAGATGGTTGATATTCTCACGAAGCCGGACGCTTTCCTCTGTTTCACCTTTTTTCGTCCGCTGCACGCCAGTGCACTTGACGAGGAAGCAACCACTTGGCGCGCTGTTACCAACACATGCAGAAGGATGTTTGGCTTTGCTAACACAGGAACATGAAAGAAAAGTCATCGAGCACATGTCACGCTGCACCAGGAATAAACAGTTTGTGCAGTGGCTGCACCGGCTGTGTAGGCGTCGAGTACATGTCGGAGAGAGTGAGGGCGAGTTTGCTCTCACTTTTTCCATGCCCTGGGCTCTCATGACTTCCTGCAAGTTTTTCTCTCCCTTCGGCGTCATCAGAGCTGCTGAGTGATTGGATCAAGCGTGGTCGTAGCCAAGCGCTCCTCTGTGCTCTGTGTGGTCTTTTCATTTTTGTCCTTGCTGCGGTCCTGCACTGCCCTGCTGTCTCTCTTGTCGCTGGTTTGATTGTTTGGAGTTTTAATAGTGGGACTCCTCCTCCTCCTCCTCCTCCTCTTGCTCCAGTTCTTCTTGCTCCTCCTCCGCTTTCTTCTTCTTCTTCTTCTTCTTCTTCTTCTTCTTCTTCTTCTTCTTCTTCCTCCTCCTCCTCCTTCTCCTCTTCTTTTCCTTCTTACTCTTCTTCTTTGAAGTCTTCTTCTTCTTCGTCTTCTTATGCTGCTGCTCCCACTTCTGCTGCTGCTGCTCCTTCATATGTTCCACCTGCTTCTGCACCTTCCCATCCTTCATGTCCACCAAACCCTGGTTGTCCTACTTCTGATCCTATATGCCTCTTCTCTCTCTCCTCCTATTGCTCCTGCTCCTCTTACTCCTGCTTCTCGTTCCCCTACTGCTTCTGTTGCCACTGTTACTGTTGCTGCTGCTGCTGCTGCTGCTATTGTTGCATATGCACCTGCTCCTCCTCTCTCGGCACAAGGATGCATAGAATGCTGAACTATGAAAACAGTGAGCATTAAGAACTATTAATGTAATGATGTCCGCGAAAATATGTTGAAGGAAAATGTAAAGGTGTGATTTTATATAGCGACTTTCCACCATTGATTGGTGCTCAAACCGCTTTACACTTTACCCCAAAGGATTGCCGTACAAAGGCTTACCCCGCTTCAATTTTGTGTTCATATCCAATACAAAGCAAGAATCACTCTGCACTTTGTACGAATGACCATGTAAAATTATACACACTATACAATGGTTTGAATTTTTGGGGGGTGAGTTTGCAGTTGGTTTTTTAATAAAGCTGGATGCATTTCTTTTTTCAATCTGAGTGCTAGCCAGAGATTCAATCATACAATTGTACTAGAAGAATTCTCTGACCGCATGTTCTGAATATTGGAATTATTTCATTTCTAAAAGTTTCTATTTTGCAAAGAATAAGCATAATTGACATATCTGTTTGAAAGTCCTCCAAAACAATCCACTTTTTCTCAGTTCAGCTGGAACGTGCGAGAAAATTTTTTATCGAACGAGTCAAGTTTAGACTAGGAAATAGTCGCACATCAAACTGTAGTTCCTTTTTAAAGTTTTAAAAAGTATTGAAAATATGATAGATACGATCATCGCTGGTGATGCGACTGTTTCTAATTCCTACAAAATAGTCAACTTTTTCCCAGTTCGGCTAGAACGTGCGAGAAATTTCTCTATAGAAAGAACATCTCAGACAAGAAGATGTATGCATGGACAGCAAACTATTTCCATTGCTGCGTATAACTTTGACAAATAAATGATCTTTGAAGAGACCGCTGTGGCTTATACAACTGTGTTACTAAGTCCCACCATGTACGCGACTCCCTTTCGATTCAGCAGGAGGTTTCGAGACGATGAAAGAAGGCCTGCTTGCCCCCGGAGACTTCCAGATGAGGGGACGGTGAAGTGCCCGGTGTCAACTTGTCATCTCGAACCAGCTGCACTCATCCTCTCCTCTCCAACAAGTGCAGGTCCCTAGCTCCAGGGCTACATGGCACGCCTTGAAGTTTTCCTTCTCCTTGCACCACACGTAGGCAACGGCCTATCATCCATCCTCACGGTCCCCCTCCTGTTTGAAGGTCCTCTAGAAGCACACAGGGAAAATTCCCAAAGTATTCATCACGTGATCAGGGGCCCCGAGGGCTCCCGTGGCTGAGGCTGCGGGCGCAAGTGAGCGTGTGCACCCCCAGCAGGTGACCTTGACCTTACCTGCTCTGGTCGATGAAGTCGCCAAGGACGAGACAACAAGATGGCTGCATGGTCCCCTGTGTTGGCGTCAGAGAGACCGTTCTTACCTTAGGGAGAGGAGAGGTGGGAGTGAATGTGAACGTGTGGATGGATGGATGCATGTATGCATGGATGGATCGGTGCATTGGTGAATCGATTGATCACTCACTTATTTTCTCTCTCTGTCTCTCTCTGTCTCTCTCTGTCTCTATCTGTCACTGTATCTCTGTCTCTGTCTCTCTCTGTCTCTGTCTGTCTGTCTGTCTCTCTCCCCCCCCTCTCTCTCTCTCTCTCTCTCTCTCTCTGACTCTCTGTCTCTGTCTCTCGCTGTCTCTCTCTGACTGTCTGTCTGTCTGTCTCTCCCTGTCTGTCTCTCTCTCTCCCTTTCTCTCTCTCTCTCTCTCTCTCTCTCTCTCTCTCTCTCTCTTTTGTTGGTCAGAGTGTAATGCATATGTTAAACTGAGAGAAAAATACAGTACATTCCAGAGTATGTAATTTCGAATCTAAGAAGGGTATGTAGTAGTGTCTTACATGGGACTAGAATGAGGACTACCAGGAATGCGTCAATGTACATGTACATCTTCTATGCGTTAAACCTGTGAGAACAAAAATGCACTGATAACACATCGTATTGTGCACGATTTGACTGTAATGGTGTAATAGTAGTTGTATAGTTGCGTACATTATAAGGAGTATTATGAATTCTATGGGCTGCTGGCTTGAAATAAATCGTTCGTTCGTTCGTTCGTTCTCTCTCAGTAAGTGTGTGTGTGTGTGTGTGTGTGCGTGTGTGTGTGTGTGTGTGTTTGCGTGCGTGCGTGAATGTGTGTGTGTCTATGTTTGCATGTGTGTGTGTGTGTTTGCGTGTGCATGCGTGTGTGTATTTCTGCCTGTGTGCCTGCCTGCCTGCCTGCCTGTCTGCCTGCCTGCCTGCCTCCCTCCCTCCCTCCCTCCCAGACTGCCTGCCTGCCTCTGTCTGCCTGCCTGCCTGCTGTCTGCTTCTCCTTCCGCTCGTTTCCTATACATATTATCGCTGATGCACTTACATTCATGCATGTGACATCCAGTGTTGGCTGCAGTGGAGTGACTACCCATTCTGAGGGAACCTTTTGATGCAAAATCGCAGTGACTGGTCACACTAAATACTTTATTGATTTTTCGCGGAATTAAGTTCTGCCTTTTCCGAGAGACTGTCTCCCAGAATGAAAACCCTTTATTTCCCCCACAGCAATTATAGCAGCTCTGATTCAGGATATGACGTGCAAACTCCTCCCAAGTCTTCACGATGCGTCACATGCATCCTGTTGTCTGGGGCGGGTTTCAAAATAGGTAGTCGATCTTGGTCGCAAGATCTTGCTTCGCAGTAAGAGCTAGCTAAAAAAGAAACTACCCAACGTGACGAAGTAATGCGCATGCGTAGACGTCACGACAAGAGGTGAACTGGCCACATTTCAATGGCCGACGTGTTGCCGGTTCATTCAAAAAACGCTCTATTTCGAGATACTAGCAACCCATCCAAAGAAAATAGAAGCCATGCACAGCATTAATTTATCAAAGGTGTATGTTGAATGCATTAATAGATCGTGAAACCTCCTACAGTTTACACATCGAATGCAGGTCAACGCATCAACGACGAACTTTTGTCTCGAATCTTAAAAGCTAGGCACCTCTCAAGCTGCCTCGCTCAATCTACGCTCGTCTACGATTGGCTCGATAGCAAGCAAAGAATGAAACTGCCCATTCGGCGAGATCTACGTAGATCTACCGAGATCTTCGCATTTTGAAACCCGCCCCTGTATTTCTGCAAGTGAGTCTCTGAACTCATCTTGTACGTTGATCCTCTGACATCTTTATGTTTGAGAAAGCTACGAGGAGAAGGTTACTTTGAAGTGTGTGTGTGTGCGAGTGTTGGAATGCTCTGTATGAGTGTGGACTTTTCTTTGTAAACGCCATGAGCTTGCCTATTAGGGAAGGTATGTGCGTATAAATAATCTGTATTATTATTATTATTATTATTATTATTATTATTATTATTATTATTATTATTATTATTATTGTGTGTGTGTGTGTGTGTGTGTGTGTGTGTGTGAGAGAGAGAGAGAGAGAGAGAGAGAGAGAGAGAGAGAGAGAGAGAGAGAGAGAGAGATTCAGCATGTTGACATGCAGAGGAAAACTCTAAGAGGTGGTCATGGAGACAGATGCCCATCACAATGTGCGCAGGTGTTACGTGGACCCTTCATTCTAGGACTATGTACATATTTTGGGCATTCCCTCCTCCTCTTCCTCCTCCTCCCTCCGCTTCCTCCTCCTCCTCCTCCTCCTCCTCCTCCTCCTCCTCCTCCTCCTCCTCCTCCTCCTCCTCCTCCACCACCACCTCCTCTTCCTCCTCCTCCTCCTCTTCCTCCTCCTCCTTCTCGTCCTCCTCCTCCTCGTCCTCCTCGTCGTCGTCCTCGTCGTCCTCCTCCTCCTCCTCCTCCTCCTCCTCCTCCTCCTCCTCCTCCTCCTCCTCCTCCTTCTCCTCCCTCCCTCCCTCCCTCCCTCCCTCCCTCCTCCTCCTCCCTCTTCTCCTCCCCCTTTCTCATTCTCCTCCTCCTCCTCCTCCTCCTCTTCCTCCTCCTCCTCCTCCTCCTCCTCCTCCTCCTCCTCCTCCTCCTCCTCCTCCTCGTCCTCGTCCTCCTCGTCCTCCTCCTCCTCGTCCTCCTCTTCCTCCTCCTCCTCCTCCTCCTCCTCCTCCTCCTCCTTCTGCCCCTCCCCTCCTCCTCCTCCTCCTCATCCTCCTCCTCCTCGTCCTCCTCCTCCTCCTCCTCATCCTCCTCTTCCTCCTCCTCCTTTTCCTCGTCCTCCTCCTCCTCCTCCTCCTCCTCCTCCTCCTCCTCCTCCTCCTCATCCTTCTCTTCCTCCCTTCTCCTTCTCTTCCTCCCTCCCTTCCTTCTCCTCCTCCTCCTCCTCCTCCTCCTCCTCCTCCTCCTCCTCCTTCTCCTCTTTCCCCTTTCCTTCCTACCCCCTTCTCCTCTTCCCTCCTCCCCCCTTCTTTTCCTCCCTTCTCTTCTTCCTCCTTCTCATCCTCATCCTCTTTCTCCTTCTCCTCCTTCTTCTGCTTCTCCTCTTCCTCGTAGTCATGATTCCCCCCACCCCCCCTTCCCTCCTCCTCCTGCTGCTGCTACTGCTGTGTGCCTCTGCTCTTTACAGGTCTTCTTATTACACATTTCCAAGAGGTGTTTCAGTTGTTTAAAAACCGCAGGGTAGGTTCATATTTGTATCGTCAATTGCTAACTTTCTCTAAAACCTAAGAGGCATTCTTCATTGAATCATCTACACGAAAAATAATGCCCAGTTTTCATCAGACGAAAGCATTGTGTTGTTGACAACATATTGAGGCTGGGTGGCTGTTAAAGGAGGGAAGGGACAGTTGAATTATAGTGACGGAAGGAAGAGTGGTTAGGGGTGTCACTTGACACAAAATCAATCGTCATCTGTCGCCGCTCCTCTCTATGCTCGAGAAACAGTTGGGTTCATGTAACTATTCACAGTCCACAGAACGCTGCAATGAAGTTAATGAGCATTCACCATATTTCGCAAAATGCTGCTTGATACGATCAACGTGTGTTGCAGAACTCGGTGAATCTAACCATTTTACCGATCACGATGTCATTTATGGTTTGCAAGTGGTTTTAGAAACAGTGGTAACTTTATTAAGTGCAAAGAAGCATTTGTGAACAACATGCACCTTGTATTATTCTTTAGTACAAGTTTAGTCAATGTGCCCCCTCCTCCTCCTTCTTCTCCTCTCTCTTCCTTCGCCGCTCTAAAGTGTAGCTTTGAGCCGGTATTGAAGGCAGTGCAGGGAAGTCAAGGACATCTGTTGTCTTGAATGGCAAGGGTGACATTTGTTGCATTGCTTCGTCTGCCATATCTGTGGTCGACATCACAAATGTCAAGGTGTACACTGAAGTCTTTTAGAAAGGTGCAGGACTGACATTAAGCACATAAGTGTCTGCTGGAGCTAGAATGAACGGGTGTTTACTGCAGCAGCGGGGGCTGGTGATGATGGTGGCGTTATTACAAAGGAAATGGTCTTTGGTGTGAGCTCCATCAAGCTTCCAATAACATCTCTTCATTCCATTCACCAGCTCCCACTTCCACCCACACACTAACCAACGGCGTCGACAGGCAGCATTATTATCTCTCTAACGCCACCACTATCGATCTACATTTCTTTCAGTCTTCTGTATCTCTGCTATTTCTGCTGCATGATACCCAGTGAATTCCCATCGTCAAGCCTGGAAAATGATATCGCAAGACTCCTGACAGCAGTGATGGCAGTGGAGAAGCTGTCCAGGGTACGCCGGTAATGAGTAACGGCAGACTGTATTTTCCGCCATTGATCGGTGACGTCACTCTTGTGACGTCAGGCTGCTTGCTGGAGGCAGTAGATTCAGCATCCGTCAGCCTGCCTTTGGCCTTCGGCCGAGGTACAGATGGGCTGTCTGCTATGGATGCGCAGATCATGAGATAGATGTGCCCAATTTTCAGATCCGGTCCATCTGCGTCACCGAAAAAGAACAATGCACTGTGAGCATGACAATTTTCGCCCGGACGTATGTTTGTTTTCCTGTGGTAAGCGCATTTCCCGTTCTGATTTTGACTGCGATGAGGCAGTAGCAAAACATTCAGGCGTTGTATCTCAAACTGATGCTTGAAACGTTATTGTCAATAACGCTCGTGCACACATTATGTGATGATTATTCGGTGCCAGGTGGAGGTTAAGCCGTGATGGTATGTGCGGTTATGCAGTAATGAAACATCCAGACGTAAGCTCAAATGGTGCATGAAACGGCTGCTTTGACTAACGCTGGGGTACATGCGTATTGCGACTTACGACGAGAAGGGGGAAGACTGATCACAAAGCTAATAAATAAATAAAAACAATGAATTCACATAATTTTACACACACCGACATGCATTTGAACATTTTATGAAACGCAAATTTATTCATCAAAAAAATTTCCTTGTTAACATAAAAAACAAAATTGGATTTTTTTCTGGTGCTGCTCTTTTGACCAACAGTCTTTTAGCCTTTGGAAAACTTTGACCTTTACCTCAGAGGAGGAGGAGGTTGTCGGGTGCAGAAATGACTTGTCTGCCTGAAAGCATCGTGACAGCAACGTGCCCAAGTAAGAAAATGGAGCAGGCCGGTAAGGTCATAAGGTCCCGTGCCCGACATTCAAAACCCAGCTGCATTACTGAATCGACATTGATTTCCTCATGGGAAGCACGCCGATAACACGCACGCATGCCCTCATACTCACACACACATATACCCATGGATGTACAAGCACTAGAGTACATACATTATATGTAGCAGTACATGCGAACATACAATATATACACTAAACGCTTAGACATTTACACGTACAATCACATGCACACACAGGTTAGTACGAACGTACTTGTACACATGCGAGGATACATACACATATTAAATACGCATACATATTCGCACACACACACACGAGCGCGCGCGCGAACACACACATACACTCACAAACATACACATAGACACACGCACGCACACATACATACACACACAAACATATACACATACACACAGATATACACATAAACACACATAAAAATACACACATATATATATATATGCGCCCACACACACACGCACACACACATACACACACAAACACATACATGCACATAGACACACATACAAACACGCACACACACGCACACAAACACACACACACATACACACACACACACATACACACACGCATACACACACACAAACACACACACACATACACACACATTCACACACAAAAACACACACATATAAACACATACACACGCACAAAAATGACACACATGCATACACAAGCACATACACACACACATACACACACTCGCACTCACACACACACACACACACACACACACACACACACTCGCACACACACACACACACACACACACACATACACACACACACACACACTTACGTGTTTTTGGGCACTTTAGCGGACCCTGCTTTTACACCGGAGTTCTGGGGACATCTACAGGAATGGACTTAGAGCAAAACTGAGCATATGTGCAAAGACAGGAGCAAGCAAGGAACAAACCAGCCTTTGATCACTGTTGCAGGTGATGTACTTCATGTAGTTCACGAACTAGCTTTTCTAGTGCTTACTGCGGACGCACACGGACACACACGATTCAAAGTTTTCTCGACCTTTCTGTGGACACACACATTGCAGACTTTTCTATATCTTTCTGTGGACACACACATTGCAGATTTTTCTAAATCTTTCTGTGGACACGCACATTGCAGATTTTTCTCTATCTTTCTGTGGACACACACATAGCAGACTTTTCAATATCTTCCCAAATTTTGCCTCTGCGTACTCACTGGTTCAGATATGCGTATTTTTTTAAACCTGTACGTATTTTTTGCGCGGACCGACAATTTTAAAAATGCAGCTTTTGGTTTGCAAAGAGGCAATACAAGTGAAGAGTTGTCTCCCCCTTGACCACACACAAACACTCGATCTGCCTTATGGTGGTTGACTCGAAATCGTCGATGTTGAACTTTGATAAGTTCGACGACCATGTTCCCCGTAGTTCGCCGACTGCTCCCTCCAATCCATGCTCCTCTTCTTCCTCGGATTCGCTGCTTGCAGTTAGTGTGATTTCATCAGAATCTACGTCGATATCGCTCATCGGCATCGCGACCAACAGATAGCTGCGGAATGAAGTTCAGCACTGCCGGTGTCGCGAAATATTTTATCCCTGTGATATTTTATGGCGGAAGTGCTTCTCCGCATGCGCGAAATTGTGTGCAACAATCTGCATGCCATGATTTAAACCACTGAATTGATCAAACCAGTGTAAAAACAGTGTTGCTAATGTAGCAAACGGTGACGTGAAAGTTGGAAAGACTAACATTAATTTTTATTTTCGCACCCAATTTCGCGCATGCGGAGAAGCACTTCCGCCATAAAATATCACAGGGATAAAATATGTCGCGACACCGGAACCGAAGCGCGAGAGCAGGGCGTGGCTACAGGGAATTCTGGGTAAATACGGCTGCTTCATGAATATGCATGTCGAGCGGACGTTACCGGGGGTTCCAAGCGTTTAGACTGTGATAAAAAGCGGGCGCTGGCGGGCGCTCCAAGGCGAAGCGGGTATAGTAAAATATAGGACCGGTTTAGAAATCTGGTATTCTCGTAACGCTGATCGGGTTTTCTCGATAGCGCTCAGCCTAGGCCGCACCCGCCACCCCGCCTGACTGACTTTGCCTGTCAGGGGAGATTCACCGTCATTAGGCTACTGTTACACTGTTTATGTTCGCAACTAGAGCATCACACACACAGTATTCAAATGTATCCAAGCGGCTAAGCAATCAAAATCGCAATTCAACTGCGCAAATTAATATTCTCTGAAGAAACGGTGATGCTACCGAAACGCATACAATCAAAAGTTTGAGCAGCAGTCGAAAGGCAAAAGGAACGCTAGAAAGGGTTCTGTCAGTGTCAGAGTTCTGGGAGCACAGGGCAGCCGTCGTGCTGCAGATAACCGGATAAATAAACACGAACAATGTGGAGCAATCACACTGCGAAAAGTGCGGTGGTCAACTAAACAGCCCTCTGGGAACGGCCGTGCAGTCACAACAGTGTTGTCAACACATGTTACACAAATGTCCGATGAAGAGCTCTTGTCAAAACAAAACTCGAACAGTACGAGACTGCTTCCAGCCTCAGGAAAATTAAATTGTGGATCGGAACTTCACCAGTGGGGGGGTGGGGGGTTGGGGGGGTGGGGGGTGGTAACCTTTTGATTTCATGATTGTCGTATTTTTTTATTTCACCATTGTCGTATTTTTCCACGCAAGTTGTAGTAGTCGTATTTTCAATAGTTTGGCGTAAAAAATACGCCAAAATCGTATAGGTAAACAGGTCTGCTATATATTTCTGTGGACACACACATTGCAGACTTTTCAATATCTTTCTGTGGACACACACATTGCAGACTTTTCAATATCTTTCTGTGGACACACACATTGCAGACTTTTCTATATCTTTCTGTGGACACACGCATTGCAGACTTTTCTATATCTTTCTGTGGACACACACATTGCAGACTTTTCTCTCTTTCTGAAAATAATCATGAATTTTATATTTTATATTATATTTCACTGAATACAAAATATATGCTAAGAAGGGTAAACAACAAATGTCTGTTACATTGACTTTTTACTGCCTTTCTATAGACACAGACTTTGCAAAACTTTTTCTGTCTTTCCTTAGACATGTAAAAAACTTTATAGGTTTAACTTTTTTTTACAGTATGAATGTCTGAATAGATGTAGAAAAGTTGGTGTTACTTTTTGTGGTTTTGGGGGGTATGAATGTCCAAAGACATGATGCAAATTTTATGTAGTAGGGATTACTGCCAAGCTTAGCCCGAATGCATCCAAAAGTGTAAGCACTAAAGCATGTGATGGACTGAAGCATCAACAGAACGTGACAGAGATGTGTCCAGTGGTGCTGATAAAGCATGCAAAAATTCAAACACTGTTCATCCAAATGCATTCAGTTCTCACACACAGATTCAATCAGGTCACCAATTAACTATTTCGGACCAGCTATAGTATTTGTATTGTTTTCGTTTTATTGATTCTGGGTTGTTAGTTGTATATTTGATGTGTATGAATAGTAGTGTGCATACATGTATTAAGGTTTTAGAAGGAAGTATGTAATGAATATGCCTGTATTGTGTGGTTATGGTTTGTTTTTTACTTGGCATTGCGTGATCTGTGCATAATTCCATTAATTGGTAATAAAGATATATTGAGTTGAGTTGAGGAGTGAATGGACTAAAAATGGTGACCAGTAAAAGTTGTGTTTGGTTTTTCTGTCACTTCAGTCACACAAAGTTTTCAAACACTCAACTCGTTAAATACAAAAAATAATTATATTACCTTCTTTTCTTTCTGTTTTTGGTCAGAACACCAAGTATGAACTGAAATGAACTGCACAACTCTAACACGTACATACGTACAATTCTTTAATGTACGAATGTGACAAACTAAATCTTAAGCATCATGGATAACCTGGATTGGAATGCTTCAACAATGACACAAACAAAAGAAATTTGAATTGAATTGAATTGAATTTCTTGCTTAAGGTCCAATGAACCATGCACGGTTAAAGCTGGACCACTGCCTCCAGATGTGAACACTATCCAGAATGTTGCCATAAAAATGGTAAAATTGAAGGTAAGCAGCCAGACTATCACTTTACAATAAATGAGGAACATGCTGAGGACGCTGCGCCTTCACGCTAATTTATCGAACCCCAGTTTACAAAAACAAAAAAGAATACAATAACAAACATACAATATCATACACAAAAGCATACATAAAAAGTTTATATAACTAAGATAATAACTTATCATGGCCCACACGCAGTGACAACTTGGCTGCTACATCCAATATTAGACACACCATGGACAGTGCACACATAAGGTGGCTTCGAGAGGGTTTTGGAAAAAATACAGATTGTAGAGCCTGAAGGTAGAAAATGGAAAAGTAAGAAAAGGCAAAGGAAGCAAAATAGGAAAGGGGAACCAGGTAAAGCTCCTGTGGTTCCAAGAACAGGAGGGGCCTTTAATTTCATAACCGCAGTGCCCCACTGCGGTAAGTGTATTAATAACTAAGTTAATAACTTATCATGTCCCACACCAGTGACAACCTGGCTACTACGTCTAATATTAGACACACCATGGACAGTGCACACATAAGGTGGCTTTGAGAAAACATACAGATTGTAGAACCTGAAGGTAGAAAATGGAAAAGTAATAAAAGACAAAGGGAGTAAGATAGGAAAGGGGAACCAAGTAAAGCTCCTGTGGTTTCAAGAACAGGAGGGGCCTTTGATTTCATAACCGCAGTGCCCCACTGCGGGGGGCGGGGTGGGGTGGGTGGGGGGTGGTGAACATCAGAACAAGGCAAAAACTCACAAGATGACAAGCCATTCAGAAGTGTTCCGAAACAAGCATCATAAGAAGTTCCTGTCATTTGTGTATGCGATACAGAAAAAAGGGTTGGAATTTCTTACTTAATTCATAATTTAATGTGCCCACCCCTGCACCAAAATGATCGAGAGTACCGAAGACAGAAATATGGTGAAAACATTACTGGAACTACATTGGCCAATTATTCAGAACTCAACTAGGTAAAACAAATGAAGTGGAATGAACAAAACAAAATAATGAACTTTATACAAATCGACAGCAACAACCCTGTCAGGTATTCTCAAATGGCACAATCAATCAAAATAGTCCACAATACAAATACAACACTGACTGAACCTTCATCTCTGCCTGCCACGACTACTACAAGCACCGATGTCTCTGCGAAAAGATCCCAAGATTCTCCTCAACCGAGCACGTCAAGTGGATTTCGTGGAGTTAAACGAACTCTGATGAATCGGATGCTGATGTTCCGCTTCGACGATTGTTGTTGGCAGTTCATCCTCACTAGTAGTCGAAGCAACTGACTTCAGTACTCGCTCCGTGGCAAGCAGAGATGAAGGTTCAGTCAGTGTTGCCGTCGAAACACTGTTTTCAGCCCTACGCTGCTGTCGAATACATGCAGCCTGTTTTGCAAGGCGTCTACGTGATCTACTGTGTCTAAACTTCTCCGAACGTTGTTTTCTTCTCGGCATGATCGCGCAATATCAATCACCGAACGAAATTGAACAGCAACCGATAATTGAGAAGAGCGCCATATTGTTTACACTTTGAGCCAATCAAGAAGCCAGAATGAGTCACGTGACTCCAGCCAGCCAATAGCCTTACCCAGGTCATTCACATTCTAATGGTATCAAAGTCAACTAAGATCGCTTGCTCTCTCTCTCTTGTGGTTGAAATGCTGCGTCAAAAGCACGTTTTTAGCATCGATCTGTTGATGTTTTTTCTTTTCTTTTTTAAATAAACTACTCTCCATGCACAACTTCGAAGCTTGTAGGACGCCATCTTCAGATCTTGTCGCGTGGCGTGTCGCTGTCGGAGCGCGTGCGCACAAAATGCACTGATGTCAAACTCAGAAACTGCTGATATAATTCAACTGAAGCAGTGCAAACAGTCATGACTGTGCCATAATCAATGATAACGACCTTTATAGTATTCCAAACAAAGAATGGAATCTAGTTTACCATCTTCAAACAAACTGCAGACAGTTTCCATTCACAACTACGAAGCTTGCAGGAGGGCGCCATCTTATCGCCTCGCTGTCGGCGCGCATGCGCACAAAATCCAGTTTTTTACATGAGATCAGCGACATAGTCTGTGTGTTCGACAAAGAGAGAGAGGGACCAACAAACACACACAAACACACTCCGTGCCGACTTCAGCGGACTTTTTCAGTTTCGACTGAAATTTTCACAGGTCTTTTGTAATCGCGTAAGAAACTTGTCAGCCAAAGGAAACGTTCTGCAGACGTCCGCTGAAATCGAACGTCCGCAGAGTGTGGCTGTGTTTCGGGTGATTGTCGGCTGAAGTGCCCAAAAACATACGCACACACACTCACACACACACACACACACATACACACACACACACACATACACACACACACACATACACACACATACACACACACATACACACACTCGCACGCACACACACACACACACACACACACACACACATACACACACTCGCACACACACACACACACGCACACACACACACACACACACACACTCAAGCACAAATTCCTCATCACTCTTGTTGTCCAGCCACTCCTGCAAACGATCTCACCGGCAAAACAACTGAGGTCAAGGGAAGTTGTTTATCTCAACCTTGTTTTTGACATAGATCCGGGAATACGTGTCTTTCATGCATCAAATTGTCGCAAGTGGATTCGACCTTTGGACTTTGCACGTGATCCACGCTTGGCTTTCACTGTGAGGATGGTCATGGCAGTATCTGTGCTTTCTGTGACCAACACCGAAGAGGTCTGAACTTTGCTCCGTGGTTCTCCAGAAAGTCTGGAAAGATTTGAAGACAAGAGATAGTGCAAGTCAAATGAGAATGTAAGAGCACAACACTGAATGTCGCCTCCGTGAGCTTTTTGTTGGGACAGCATTTTCGAAATTCCGTTGCTTTGTGTGCTTGTAGATGTGTAGTGCTGTTCAGTGTACATTCTTTCCTGACGAGCAGTGAGGTGCTTCACAAGGCGCCTCTTCTATGTTTCGTGTTTTGTTTATTGCCTGTTATGTTAATTAATGGTATTGTATTTAACTCTTCTTTTATTTCAACTGTACAGTGTGCGAGTGTTGGAATGCTTTGTATGAGTGTGGACTGTTCATTGTAAACGCCATGAGCTTGCCTATTAGGGAAGGTATGTGGGTACAAGTAATCTGTATTATTATTATTATTACTCAACGCTCCACGGACGCAAACAGATTTGCTTTGTCCAGGAAAGACCGCAGCAAGAATAGTCGAAAGGCAACACCACTGCAAGAGCTCTAGGCAGACACAAAGTACCACAACGTGATCTGATCTGATAAAACCAGGATTATGTCGTTTTTTTTACAAGAGGTGTTTAAAAAATACACGCCGTTCGAATGTTCACTATATTTCCTTTGATTTTCATACAAAATCTTTCACAGTACATGTATCTTGAAAAATGGTAAAGTTTTGACAAGTTAAAGACCATTATGTCCGGTTAAATCATTTTCGAGAAATACAACTTCAAGTTTGACTTCATTTAACACATTGTATGAAAAACAGTGGAGGCAAATGACACAATAAACAATAGCAAAAAGTTTTTGTATCTAATTCTAATCCGAATTCGTGAAAAACCGAACAAAATGTTCACAATACATAATTATTACCAAAAACTCATTGTACCATAGATAGACCCCAACAACTCCATCTTAGCCACACAGTAAAAGTGCCTAAGCGAGTCAACCCTGGTTTTGCCGGAAAGATCAGCAATTATTGCGAAACTTATTGCAAGGCAGTTTGTAAGAATATTTGCAATGTTACCAATCAACTTCAACCTCGAATCCAAAACAGACGAGCAGTTGACGTCCACTAGCTGGCAGTAAAGAAAGCAGAAAATTACTCATTTATAAAATCGCCCTCCATTGATGCAGATAATCAAGGGAGAGCGTGCGCTTACATTCGTGTGTGTACGTGAATTTTGTATATGAAAACAGGACCTCGCAAATGAAAGCTACATGAACTAGAGAGCCCTCCGAGAGAGTAACCCTCCTCCAAGTAAGCCACCATTTCTCTTCTATGGCCTGTGTCATTAATTGAGGCATGATTTTCTGCTAGCCAGCCCTGACGCTACAAAGTTTAGTTCATCAGTAGCTGGACGTCATAACTTCGTAATTCCAAAGACACTATCTAACGGGACTTCCAGCTTCTGCAGTTTGACGCGATTTGTCATTTGGCCTCTCTGTGACGTTTTGATATTCGTGTTAACATCATTTCCGGTAGAACGAAAGCTACAGTGGACTAGTATTAATCGTGTTTTCACATAGTAGTGTCCTTCGTGTGTATCTGCATGTAATTAATTCGAACACTGAAAGAACGTAGTGTATTACTTTCGCAATCAAAGACACTTTGAGCGCAATGAAGCAAGAATTCATAGTCGATCAATTTGTCTACATTTGCCAGACCAGTGCGGGAATGTACGCGTGATTTTTCAGTGTTGCCGTTATTTTATTGCAAAAGTTTAGGTGCTGTACTTGTCATCAAGAAGTGTTCTTCAGACTGACAAATTAATATTTTAAGTTAGCGAGCATTCATCGGAGAGTGAACAGCGCAGCTATTGTGAAATAGAGACTCACCGGAAGTGATGTTCCCGCGATTCACTGTGTCCGGGACCTCTCGCAATTCCACGAAGCTGGCAGTCCCGTTAGATAGTGTTCTTGGTAATTCACGATTTTAAAAAAATCCGTTTTTGTTGTAATTCCAAAACGAAACAACAGATAAGCTCCAACATTTTCAGGATTGTTTCTCGAGCAAAACTCTGACCTCGCACCAAATTTTATCAGGGTGCATTTTGACCTTTTTGAGTTATATTGCCGAATTACCAACTAACGAACGAACTGAGAGAAAAAAATGCCCTCCTGGGAGGAGGAAAAACAAGAATTCCATACTGCCGTCACTAAACCTAGAGCAGATGAGGCTGGTTGATTTGTTTCTTTTCTCGTTTTCGCCTACATCATGTGAAGGATTGGTGGATGGCCAAACCATTTGTGGCTGAAGCAACAAAGGCGAAATGTAAAGACACATCACTATGATATATGTTAACGCAGTACCGTATGTTTTCTTTTGGGGGGAGCATTCCAAGAACATAATTGAATGAGATTTAAAAAGAAGGAAGACTGTATTAAACAGGACCAAAAGTCCATATTTTGTCTATATAGACCTTTCGTACTTTATTGAGCAAGTACTTGTGCTCTTCATGCAGATTTATCTGGGACATTTGTATGTGAAACTGGTTTCCTTTAAAAGATAACTACTTAGAGCTGGAGCCGCCTCCATCAGCAGGAACCCCTGGCCGCAGAGCTTTCGAGGCCTAAGCCTGTGCCTTTTGTATATAACATTGATTTCCTCTACAACAACAACTTTCTGGGGGGTTGGTGGTGGGGTGGTGGGTGTGTGTGTAGCAAATCCTATGTATAGTGCAATATCCCATACATCTTTATCCAACTCTCTAAACTGCAATCAATGATGATGATGATGATGATGATGATGATGATGATGATGATGTTGTTGATGATGATGATGATGATGATGATGATGATGATGATGATGATGATGATGATGATGATGATGATGATGATGATGATGATGATGATGATGATGTTGTTGATGATGATGATGATGAAGATGATGATGATGATGATGATGATGATGATGATGATGATGATGATGATGATGATGATGATGATGATGATGACGACGATGATGATGATGATGATGATGATGCTGATGATGATGTCGCCGACGTCGATAATAATGACGATGATGTAGATAACGATTGTTATTGTGGTGGTGATGGTTATGGCACTTGTGTTGGCGGTGTGGTGCTGGTGGTTTTGATAGATAACGAACAAGGTAAAAGGGCGGTTTAGTTCTTTCTGCCCACGTTGAGAGTCAACATTGTGGTTTATGCTAAATACACAGCAAGGTAGACAAATAAGTGCACAAGGCCGATTCTGACGCAACTGCATGTTTATTTTCCTGGCGAGAAAGGCTTACAGGGTTTCACCGAGGCAATGAGGGCCAAAATTTGAAAAAAGGAGCTGTACTCGAATAGAGTGATGCCAGACAGTTATTCCGTAAGTGCACAGAGAACGGCAAACCTTAACTCAAATCGAATTCATTAATCATTGGCATATGGCCGCTTACAACAGAACTGGCTTAACACGAGGAAACGTTTAGAGAGGGGGCGGGGGCAAAAGCCGAAATTAGTCTGTGTATGGAGAGACTGACGCAAGTGCTATTCAGGCATGCTGTAGGGGAGGCTACTAAAAATGGAACTTCAAAAGGCTAAAAATAGACAGCGCGTGTTGATGTAACCTCTTGCTGATGGTTTCCAAAGATGGGATGAGTTATAAATAGAATCTTACGGCAGTCCTAGCCCCAGCTGTCATATTTTCTATCCAGTCTATCAGATTGATTAACAATCCAAGTTACATAGTTGCTTTTTATTTTTGTTGATTTACACAGATTAGATCTAAAAATATAAACTGACGCCATTCCCTGTGTATGGAGTCTCGTAACTTAGCCCTCGTAGTGATTGAAAATAACTCAGTACAAGCTCAGCCAATCCCGTGATGCCATATTCTTGCAGACCCGACCCCCTTGAATGTTAATGATGTGCTATACATAGAAACACATCCTATTTTTTCATGCCCAAAAAAGGATGCTGATCTTCACCTTGCTGGAAGCGAAAGAGGGCAGCCTTGACCTAAATGAAGCGGCAAACGTCTACAAATAGAGCAACCTCTGTGACGCAGAGACTTCCTCATTAGTTCTTTGTCTGAAAACGGAAGTTGTTCTTGGGCTGCAGGGCTAAAAATAGAAAATGACGCCACCCGCCAGTCCAGACGACTTGATCGATTGGGAGCACGGACGACACAAGATGGAAGAAGGACGGTGAGAGTGTCGACTTTGGTCGAGGCGTAGGAAGCGTTACAAAGAAATAAATCCACAACTGTCTCATGGAACCCGGGTAAAGGAGACTGTTTCACAGATACCTCACCAGAATACTCAAGGCAAAACAGTTGGCGAATGCACTTTCTTTGCCAGAAAAAAAAGTTAGCTTCCCAAAGAAGCCGTTCATCAGTGGAAAAGAAATGATCTATAAATAGATTATGTCGATATTATGAGGAGTCAGCTTAAAGACTCATTATGGTGAGATTTCTTGATGAAGAAAAAGTACAAGACTACGAGGATGTGTTTGTGTGGATAAATGTTCTTCAGCTTCGCTTGTAGAAAAGCTTGAAGTCTTGTCTGTGTATCCCAAGAGCAGTTCTCGTTTTCAGGAAGAGCTACTAAAATTAAAATCACCAGAGGACCAAAATAGCCACGCGCATGCTCAGACTCTCCAACGACACAGTCACCCAGAAGCAAGAATGTCTGGAAGAAAAGAAGGAATCTATAAATAGAAGCTGACGCTGCTTCCTAAACCAGATGGAATCTTGACCCCATTTCACCGGCGAGCAAGGCCACCTGGAAGAAAAGGAAGCCTGGACTGCTAAAAATAGATTCCTTGCTTTTCAGGCTACGCCGTCCATTGATTCCTTTGCAGAATGAGAAAGCGCCTCGCATGACTCCGACTTTCAACGATCAATCAATGATGATCAGAAGCAATCTGAATAATTCAAGATGCAAGGACCGTGCGCTAAAAATAGAAACTGGAGGCTTTTTGTCCAATAGCTTGGCTCCACTAAAAGAGTTCACCGGCGGGTCACTAACTTCATTGCAAGTAAAAATAGCACCTTTGAACTTTTATTAATCCTATGAGGCCGTAACATTGCAATTTTCCTTGTAAAAAAAAAGAGAAGCTATAAATAGAAAGTGATTATATCCTTCATATCCGGTTCTATTGATCCACACGCTATATGTCTAAAAATAAAACATTTCCAGAAAATACAAAAGGAAAGGTGGTTTTTAGGGCAAGAAAGTGGTAATAAAAGAGAGTACTTTTCATACATTGCAGTCATGAAATGTTGATTCACCATCTTCTGATGTCTCTCAAAGAGATCTTCTAAATTTAGCATCAGCGGTGACTAAAACCGACACAGTGCGTGATCTGACAATTCATCAGCCTTAGAATTCTCTCTCTCTCTCTCTCTTTCTCTTCTCTTCTCTTCTCTTCTCTTCTCTTCTCTTCTCTTCTCTTCTCTTCTCTTCTCTTCTCTTCTCTTCTCTCCTCTCTCTCTCTCTCTCTCTCTCTCTCTCTCTCTCTCTCTCTCTCTCTCTCTCTCTCTCTCCCTTTCCCCCCTCCAGGGGCGGACGAGGGGGGGGGGGGGGGGCGGGGTTTCCGGAAACACCCCTCCAACAGCAAAAAAAAAAAAGAAAAATGAAAAAAAGAAAGATTTTTTTCAGTAACAAAATATGCTGCCTGAAACTGGCAATGATCATCATCAGAATCTTGATAAGCCTCCCCTACCCCCCGTCCAACACACGCTCCACCCCACGGCATTCGTTCCGAAAAAAAAGCTTTGGACACCACTCCCCCCCCCACAAAAAAACCAAAAATGACATGGATCCAGCCCCTGCTCCTCTCCTCTCTCTCTCTCATCATCTCCCCTCTGTACTCCTTCTCCTCTACTCGCTCGTCTCTCCTCTCTCTCTCTCTCTCTCTCTCTCTCAACAACAACAAAAATTGATTAGAAACTGACGTTGTCGTCAGAACCTGAGGGAATGCATACTTTTGTGGTAGGAAAGGGGTGGTGGTTGGGAGGGTGGGTGGGTGGGAGCAACCTCTAACCAAAAGTAGGGAGCAGACAGCTAAATATAGAACGACCTCGTTGACACCACAACCTCCAGTGGACTTTTGACCCGTAAAAGGGAAAATTACCGGACGACATGATCGATGCAAAACCAGACGATAAAGTTACGTCACTTGCCCCGAAAAAACGTGATCTAAAAATAGTAACTGACGGGATTTTTTTCCTTTCTTGCGAGAGTTGGCCGTGAAGAAGAGAAGGGGGTGAGGTTGCGGGTGGGGGGCTGGGGGGATGGGTATGGGGAGGCAACCTGTAACTAAAAGTAGGGAGCAGACAGCTAAATATAGAAGGACCTCGTTGACGCCACAACCTCCGGTGAACTTTTGACCCGTAAAAGGGAAAATTACCGGACGACATGAGTGATGAAAAACCAGCCGATAAACTTCCGTCGCATGCCCCGAAAAACGCGATCTAAAAATAGTAACTGACGGTATTTTTTTCTTCCTTGAGAGAGTTGACCTTGTAGGAGAGGAGGAGGGGCAAACCAGGAGCAGCCATAGAAGGCTAAAAATAGCTCAAGATGAATCCAGATTTATCCTAAAAACCCAGTGTCGTAAAGGAACAATATTCCTCCAAAGGCAAAAAAAGGAGTTATAAATAGAAACTGACGGTATGCTTTCTAACCCGCAGACAAGGCACCGCCGGTTGAAAAATTCTAAAACTAGACACTCGGAATGTAAAAATAGACACGCATTTGAACAGTGATCTGTAAAGGTCAGACTTTTGACTTTTGATAAACGCACATTCCTATGAAGTATTAAATAGATTTCAACCTTTCTGAATTTACAGTTCTCCTTTCCATTCAATATTCAAACTTTTACATATATCCAGGCATTAGATAACGTGTCGAGAAACTCGTACAGTAATTCGAATATAAGCAAGATGCGCTTAGAACGTTATTTATATCCATAGTACGGTTGTCATTCTTGTTGTTGTTGCTGCTGCTGTTGTTACTGCTGCTGCTGCTGTGTCATTAGAAACTACAGATGCAGATCAAATACATTTCTAGTTTACTCTTCATAACATTTTAAGCTGCTACTGCTGCTGCTGCAACTACTGCTGCTGCTACTGTCCTGCTACTGCTGCTGCTACTACTGCTACTGCTACTGCTGCTGCTGCTGCAACTACTGCTGCTGCTACTGCTGCTACTACTGACCTGCTACGGCTCCCTGCTACTGCTGCTGCTACTACTGCTGCTACTACTGCTGCTGCTGCTGCTGTGCCATTGAAATCTACAAGAGCAGACCAAATACGTTTCATAAGATGTTAAGCTGCTATTGTTGCTACTGCTACTGCTGCTGCTGCTGCCACTACTACTGTCCCGCTACTGCTGCTGCTGCTACCACTACTGTCCTGCTGGTGCAGTTGTTACGCCGATTGTTGCTGCTGCTGTCAGGTACAGCTGCCGTTCTTATTGTTGTTGCTAATTTCATAGTTGTCAGTGATTTTGTTTTCCTTTATAAGGAAAGCGTCTGCTGCGAAACCTCACAATACCTAGAGAAGCTTGGTGACAGCGAAATTCTTTCAGCGTTCCTCAACTGAAAGTATTCAAGTCATTAAATTCACGCACTTCTGTTTGGTCATCAGTAGTACTGCAGGCACACACGTGTGTAATCTGTCAGTTTCCAGGCTAGCTCTTCACATAAATCCAACAATCATACAATCTTTCAGTCTTCAACACTACTATACGATTCTACCATCGAGTAATTCAACTGAGCAAAAATTGTTAGTTTACATACTGCGTCAGTGAAACACAAAACGTGACAAACTAAAAAGCGTACAGATGTGCTTTACATGTCTCCCGTCAATAAAGCTGATGGAGCAAACATTAACAATGTTTTAAAACGAATACCTCAGAGCTCCGAAAAACGTGCTGTAAACATGAGCTACAAGTAAACGAATTTTTATGATGAAAGTGACGGAGCATGCGGAGTAGTGTTTATTAGTTCATATTCACAACGGACATATCATCATCATCATCATCATCATCATCATCATCATCATCATCATCATCATCATCATCATCACCATCACCATCATCATTATCATTATCATCATCATCATCATCATCATCATCATCATCATCATCATCATCATCATCATCATCATCATCATCATCATCATCACCATCACCATCATCATCATCATCATTATCATCATCATCATCATCATCATCACCATCACCATCATCATCATCATCATCATCATCATCATCATCATCATCATCATCATCATCATCATCATCATCACCATCACCATCATCATCATCATCATCATCATCGTCGTCGTCGTCGTCATCATCATCATCATCATCATCAAAATCAGCAATGACGATGTCGACTACAGCAGCAGCAGCAACAACAGCAGCAGCAGTAACAGTAGCAGTAGCAGTAGCAGCAGCAGCAGCAGCAGTAGTAGCAGTAGCAGCAACTGTAGCATGGAGGTGACAATGGGTTCCAAACATTCCAAGTTTCCACCCTCAGGGATGAGATTTGGCATTTCAGAAATATAACAGAGCAACTTGTTTTATCTTTAAATCTTAACTTTTAGAAATGAAATAAAAATTTGCCAATTGAAAACCAATGGATTGCTAAATCAAGCATCTCAGTGACAAGCCTCTGTGACGTGAAATGAACATGCAGTTCATGTTTGAAAACCTCCTCACCCCACAATTTTAGAATTTAAACTTCCTAGCAGATAAGGTGGATGGTTGTCATAAGCAGAGACAAACAGGGAAATACAGGAAGACACAAGTGAAGTGCATTAATATTTCTCAGTCCCAAAATTTCCATCAGGAAGCCTTGCGGTGCTGACGTGAGAGGCAGACATGACAGCTATACCAGGATTACTCCAAACCGCTGTCTGCGTGCCGCGAAGAGCAAAGGTGAGGACGCCAGAATGCTTACCGCAGCATTTGCAAATTTGCATGCCTGACGTCAAGTCTATATTTAGTCTACAGTGTTTACTCTG
Organism: Theodoxus fluviatilis; assembly: GCA_034096865.1. NCBI lineage: Eukaryota > Metazoa > Mollusca > Gastropoda > Cycloneritida > Neritidae > Theodoxus > Theodoxus fluviatilis. The sequence continues at coordinate 2,153 of JAWQFJ010022692.1, read as the reverse complement.
GCCTGGGTTGGGGTCCGCCACAGCTCGGGTCACTGCTAGTGTGTTGAATGGCTTGAAGACAAATACCAGTGCAGAAATAGGAAGTCCAAAAGTTACAAGATGCAGTGTTCCACGGGCTGCTTTTAACACCAAGAGTCAAAGAAAAAAAAGGAAATGTTGACATTGGTGTATTGTAGTGTGCTAACAATCTTCCAGTTCTTGACGCTTTGTTTCATTTATTTCTGGGCGGACTACTTTTTCACACACACTCACACACACACACACACACACACACACACACACACACACACACACACACACACACACACACACACACACACACACACACACACACACCCGCTTGTAGATGGTTCCCAAATCATAATTCCTTAGTTTTAAAATACTTTGTCTCTGCTTTTTCATCAGAGCCCTTGCTCGTTCATTTTCGTTTGCAATTCATATCCATAATGAACTGTGCACACGTCAATTAATACCCTTCACATACACACACACACAAAGGCACACACAAACATACACAGGCACATACACGCAAAGAGGCAACACACATAGACGCACGCACGCACACACAAACACACACAAACACACACACACGCGCGCGCGCGCACACAAACGCACGAGCACACGAGCTCACACACATTTACACAAACGCAAGCATACATGCATACACTCGCGCAAATGCACATGCGATATGCACACACACGCACACATGCACGCATTAGCACACGCGAACACACACACATACACACAGAGGTACACACACACACACAAAGGCAGACATACACAAACACACATACACGCACGCACGCACGCATGCACACACACGCGCGCATGCATGCATGCACACACACACAAACACACACACATACAAACACACACACACACACACACACACTTCTTTTCCTCAAAGCTTGTCTTCACTCTCCTCCAGCTATTGCTCAGTCCATTTCTTCTGCTCTTGTGACATTTCCCCGCCCTCCTCATTTTCCTCCTCAGTTTGTGTCTGCTCCTCCCTCTTCTCCAGCTTCTGTTTTTCCTGCTTCTGCTCCTTCTTCTTCTGCTCCTACTCCTCCTCCGTCTGCTCCTATCCCCCTCTGCTGCTGCTGTTTCTGCTCCTCCTCCTGCCATCGGTGCTGCTACTTATGCCGTTTTCATTCAGCGCGATGCCACTCCACAGCTCATTAATTTGCCTTCCTCCAGCCTCAGCATTGGGAATTTTCCACGATGGGGAGTGAGGGTGGGGGAGAAGAGAGGGTTTAAAGGGGGTGGTGAGGGATTGAGGGGTGAAGTGGAAATAGAGGTAGCGGTGTATACACTGGTTGACTATGGGTGGGTGGAAGTAATATGACGGGACAGGAAAAATAAAAAGAGATTATGAGCTAGTTAGGCTGCATCAAGGGACGGTGGGGTGGGGTGGTGGGGTGGTGGGGTGGGGAGGAGGGGAAATGTTGAAAGGATTAGCAACTCCTTGAAGGCGAGTATTGACATAGGGCAACAGGCTTCATTATTTGCCATATAAGTGAGTGTTCAGTTCCACCTGCAAGAGGCATTCTTCCCTCAGACACGAGACTCGATTCATTGGTGAGCCCTATTTCTGTATTTCGATTTCTAGCAGACCAGCAACCAGCGTGACGGAATCTTCGAGTTTCTACCGAGAAACTCACTGGGAACTGAAATCAAGTTGAAAGCAAGGTTGCTATGAAATCTTCCGCTAGGAAACAATCTTTGCATTTTACAGTTGTAATGTAAAGAATCAGTACATCTTGTGGGGCTGGATAGGCAAACAATGATTTTGCACGAGTGAACAGCAAATTCCCAACGTATTAAATGTGGCTTTTCGCTACGGCTGTGAAAATGTGCACATGTATTTTAAAAAACCTCGCCAGCTTCCCGTCTTTCTATGATGTTTTACATCAGGATACCGTCACTTTCCGTTCCCTGAGCTTTGATCATGGATAACGTGACAACGTGACACAACATTGGCATTCATATTATTTAGTGTTTAAACACGTGTACTCCACAAATGGGACGAGATATCTGCTTAAACTAACGCGCTATTTCTTTTCAACGACAAACTTGTTCTTTCTTTAAAAAACGTAACCAGAGCACATGCGCGGTCTTGCTGACCTGGGGCAGACTCCGAAAAAGTGTTGTAG
>JAWQFJ010022691.1:0-5000 GCA_034096865.1 Theodoxus fluviatilis | reverse complement strand
TGGTACCTCTGGATCATGTTCTGAATACAAGATGTAGCCTCACCAAGCAGTTCTTGAGATTTGTCTACGTCACATTTGTCAGCAACCCCTCAGGCCAAGGAGGCACACGCACCTCCGCCAGTGCGCATGTACTCCCAGAGGCAGCATCCCTCCCCCTCTCCTCACCCCCCGTCACGTCCCTCCCCTCCTTCTCACAACCCCCTTGCCGGAGTCCTTCCAGCTGTGCTACTAACACGATGGATCTGTCAGGCAGGGTCGGACTAAGATGGGGGGGGAGTTACAGGGGTTGCGTAACCCCACCCCACCCACCCCCAGCCTAAACATGTACCTCAACTATGTAGTTTTTTTGTTGCTTTATTTTCTTGGGAGAGGGGGGGGGGGGGGGGGGGGGCGGTTTCAATCATTTGTAAATCCGGGGAGAAAATTCAAGCCTCCCCCCCCCCCCCAGACCCCCTTTTGCAACCCCCCCCCCCCCCCCTTCACTGTACCTAGTCCGGCCCTGGTCAGGATATAGCCAGAGCAGACGCGGGGGGAGAGAGAGAGAGAGACAGAGAGAGAGAGGGAGAGAGACGGACGGATACAATGACACAAAAACAGAGAGACACACACGCAAGCACACGCACGCACGCACGCACACACACACACACACACACACACACAACCACACACAAGAGTGCAAGAAATGCGATAGGATGAAGAAATTAGGAAAAGTACCTCAAACAAATAAGAGAAGGGCATCCAACAAGACGAAAGTGGGAGAAAGGACCGCAGAGGGAGAGGGAGGGGGAAGGGGAGGGGGTTGGGGAGGGGGAAGGGGAGGGGGGAGATATTACGAGACAACAGTGGAGGGAGGGTGTCAGTGCTGTCACTCTGTCCCCGTCAGTCCGAACGGACAGGTAATTGACCTTGGCCGCCAGAGAAAGGCGGTGGTGGCGGTGCGAAGGTATTGACCAGGCTGAGGGGGCGGGCTTGCAGGCCAGTCCAATAAACGTTGCGTAAATCAGCACTAGGCCAGTTTGTGGGGGCGACTTGGCAGTCTGCAGATCAATAGATCGATTGAGGAGGTCTCCCTCGGCCTCTCTAGCGGTGCAGAGTCTTGCCCAACTTGTTGCGCCACGGGTCAGCCGTGCCGGGCGATGGCAAAGTTTCTCGCGCCTGGGCGGCATACACACTGAGGCGCCAGAAGTGAAGGCCGCTCGAGGCAGGTTCAAGTTCCCTGGCAGCCTCACAGTAGGTTCCTTTCAGACAAGGTCTCCACGCGAGAAACTGATCGATACAAATTAATACACATTGAAGATACTCTCAAGATGAACGTTTCAAGCTCAAATTGGCCCTTCATGGTTTAATTATATCGCCTTCTACGAGTCTGCGCAGTCGAGCTGCGTGGTGTCATCTGCTGTCAGCAGCATTCCAGTAGTGGCGATCTGTGCAGGATCTTTGAGCCGATGAACGGCCTTCATTTTAAATCCAACTTGAGTCGACTCAACTTCTTTCAAGAACACCACTCTTAATCCAACTCAAATCAACACGAGCTTCATTGCATCCACCTCAATACAATCCAAATCAACAGCCTGTACTTAGCGCGGGTCTTTTCAGATAAACTCCTGTTACAATTCTTCTCCACTTGTATTCCTGGTGCGCTAAGTTCTCCTTACTCTCATTCAAACGTGAAGGCAACTGATCCATTTGCACAGGTGTGGCGGATTGAGGAAAACCTCTAAGGGTCTCTTCGCTCGAGCCCTCGTTTCCCCGGCAGCGAGAGCTGTAGGGAGCAAAGAGAGCCATTTGCTGCCCCGACTATTGGACTGGCAATTACACTTGCTTCCTTGGCCCGCAGCCCACTCGCCCTGGGACAGCAGCCTGCAGACGGCCAGACTGGCAAAGTCTCCGCCGCTCTCTTCACAGCCAAGAGCCCTAGGAGAAGGCCAATGCGGACTCCAACGTGGAATCCCCAGCGGTTTATGAGTGTCTGAACAGCGGGAGGAAAGAGCCCTCCACACCTTACAGCTGGGTGGCAGAAGTGTCTTCCTAAAGTGGTCCCCGGCCTGCCTCTCGATGGGGTGCAACGCTCTCTTAGATGCAGCACAGCTTAGTCGTCGTTGCGTAGCATCTGCACGTTGTGACGCAGTCAGATATGTAGTTATACAAGTTGAATCCATCATTATCCGATACTCATCTTTAACCCTAAACAAAGGGCAAAGATGAACACTTTCACACCAAATAAACTGCATGCAAATTATCACGCTTTGTGTACGAAGAAATCTTCTAAATTCCTTACACGGGGGGAAAATGCAGCTTTTTAATGCAGCAAGCAATCATTCACAGCTCCCTTTGCTCAGCACAGATCTACACAAACCTCAAAGGGAAGTAGCAAATCCGCGACACTTGTGGGAAAAGTCCAAGTGTGGGCCAGAAGAGGAACACGTGACACACAGACGAGAAACAGCCGCTAGGTGGAGGGCCTACAATGAGTACTCACGTAGATCTGGTCGTGCTGGAAACGCTTGCGGAGGTTCTCAATGAAGGCTTCCTCCGTCATGGGATCCAGCAGGACGGCGTCGCTGATCCCGACATTGTTCTCGAAGATGGCCAGCGACCCCTGGTGCAGCGCCATCTTGCCTCGTTCAGGGGAGACAACTTCCCTGCAAGCATCAGATGTTGAGTTACAGTACATGCACTGTCATGTCAAAGTTCTTTTGCAGCACTGCATTTGAACATTGAATGGCTCAAAGGAAAAATATCGTTTTGGATGTATTTCATGAAACAAAAGATTGTTTGCTAAAAAGAAAAAGACTCTCGGATAGCGTAGATGGAAAAAGACAAATGCAAGGTCAAGCTATAAAAGACAGCTACAGATGTTGTGGTGGAGGGGAAGGCGGGAATCATGGCGCATGTGGTGTGCGAATGTGAAAGGGCAGGCAGTGAGGAAGTTGATCCACGATGACGTTTTATTGTCAGCTCTCAAGTCAAGAGAAGACACAAACACACAGTCCGAATCTAAACGTTCTGACAATCCACCAAGTACCCGACCTAAAGGCACACAGCCATATGAACTAATGCCTTTTTAAAAACTCCTTAGGAAAAACAATATAAATTCACTTGACATCGACAATACTTAACAAAGCACACTCGATGATGGTCAGTTGTCATTTCAGGGTCTACCTGAAATATGGTTAGAAATTCAGCATCTCATGGAGACAAAAAAAAACACAACACACCGCTACAGTAAATTGCTTGGTGTATGCCTTCATGTAACAAGGCTTCAGGTGACAGTTTGACTTGAAACTGTTTACCCATCGCGTGCAATTTAGCAATGTCTGTGACCATCTCTATTCCTGCACGGGCTGGGCTCTACACGCACACTGCGAAATACCGGTGAAGAATTTTAACGGCTTACGTCGCAGACGAGTTATCGATCCAACCAGAAAGAGATCAATCACCAGCAGAAAACAAAGCTGCGGTTTGCCTGGCCACGCCTATGGAAAAGAAGCTATTCTCCAGTCGGTCTCCAAGCTAGAACCATGGAAGCCCAAAGTTTTGTTTTTTTTCAATTCACTCCACTCGTGTTAATAATACTTGCATGTTCAAGCATGAGCAATGAAGGAAACCAGGTGGAGCACGCCTGGGTCTATTTGGACATTTGGTGAGTGGTACTTGCAGCGTCGGGTAAACAGCTGAACACCATTCTAAGTGTAAATAAATAAATACCATATAGAAAAGGCATGCACATGTTCATAAACGCGTGTAGGGAAACGTACGATGCACCAGCAACATTCCCTTCTTGAGACAGTAAGTTAAACAAATTGAATTTTACTATTTCAGCACTGAATACGAGGCAGTGATTGAAGGAATAAAGACACACGTCTTCTGCAGGAGATTTCTTCACCATGTAAACAACGGTTTAACATTCACTAACAATCACTATTCCCAGCGTCAGAAATGAAAACTGTTCACTGCATGCTAGTGTAACAAGTGTCACAAACATGCCCATACACACACCGAGTCTTGCACACGACTACAACCCTTCCACAAGCTGGAGATCACAGGCCAAGGGGGCCACGGCAGACAGGGGGAGCCCTCCTTGCTTTTCCTCTTCGGTCCTCTTCCGCGTTCTTGCTCCATTCACTCCTAGACAAACACCCCGACTCTAGCTAGCTCCAGCCACCCCGATATCCCCTACTCTACTCCCACCTTACCATACCCACCCTCCTAATCCACCCTCGAACAACCTTCACCCGCTGACACGTCAGCAAGCCTTGTAGACTTCCGACTTACCTCAACTACCTTCCCTTCTTTCATTCAGAGGACCTCCTTAGCTCGGGGGAGGGGGGGGGGGGGGGAGGGGGGGACTGTGCAAAGTGAAGACACAAGTGCCGATAGGAGGGTAGAAATGTGAGGCAGCAGAATAAATGGGAGAGGATGGGGGGAGGGGGGAGAAAACAAAAGGAAAAGTGGGAATGTTGTGACTGGAAAGAAGGAGGAGAGGGGGTAAGAGAGGGACAATACTCAGCTGATCGGTGTGCCTAGAGTCCCAGGCCGATCGATCGTTTCAGAACTGCCGACAGCCAAGTCACTCGTCTGCTGCACTGTCCTTCCAGGAGAGAGAGAGAGAGAGAGAGAAAGCGATAGAGAGGGAGAGAGAGAGAGAAAGAGAAAGATAGAGAGGGAGAGAGAGAGAAAGAGAGAGAGAGAGAAAGAGAAAGATAGAGAGGGAGAGGGAGAGAGAGAGAGAGAGAAAGAGAAAGATAGAGTGAGAGAGAGAGAGAGAGAGAGAGAGAGAGAGAGAGAGAGAGAGAGAGAGAGAGAGAGAGAGAGAAAGATAGAGAGGGAGAGAGAGAGAGAAAGATAGAGAGGGAGAGGGAGAGAGAGAGAGAGAGAGAGAGAGAGAGAGAGAGAGAGAAAGAGAAAGATAGAGAGGGAGAGAGAGAGAAAGAGAAAGATAGAGAGAGAGAGAGAAAGAGAGAAAGAGAGAAAGAGAGAGAGAGATTCGATTCGATTCG
>JAWQFJ010022689.1:25000-37770 GCA_034096865.1 Theodoxus fluviatilis | reverse complement strand
TGCCATGACGTTGGGTTCGCAATGGCGTCCGACTCGGGATTGCCAGAGTCCTTGCAGATTTGTGAGGGAAGGGTGAATGACAAAGTTGTGAAATTCATGCTCGATTCGAGTTGCTCCACGGTGGGGATCAAGAGATCCTTGGTGTTGCCGCATCAATTCACAGGCAGAGTGAGAAGGTGTCGCCAATTTGCTGGGGATGTGGTGGAACTACCTGTGGCTTCGATTCAATTGTTCACACCATTTTTCGAGGGTCGGGTGGAAGCCTGTGTCATTGACGATCCTGTCTGTGATGTTATCCTGGGACGGATTCCCGGTGCGACGTTTGAGTGCACGGAGATAGTGGGTGCTGTACAGACCCGCGCTCAGGCAGCAAAAGACCACAAGCCTTTTCGACCTTTGCTGACCGCCAAGTGCCCAAAATTGGAAATCGGCCCACAGCAGCTGCAGGGCATGCAGCGAGAGGATCAGTCTTTGAAGACCATCTTCCAGGAGGCTAAAGATGAGCGTAGACATGAGGATGCTCAGTCAATCATATCCTTCATAATTAGGAATGGGTTGATGTACCGGCAGGTGGTGAGCAAAATAGCCAAGGATGTCACGTGCCAGTTAGTGGTACCCAGAAACTTGCGTGAATCCGTCCTCATTGCTGCTCATGACGGTACATTTGAGGGCCACATGGGAGTGGGAAGCACTCTGAAGAGAATCAAACCATTCTTTTTGCCATCAGTTCGGAAGTACGTAGCCAATTACTGCAAGTATTGTGACATCTGTCAACGAACTTCACCAAAAGGGCGAGTGAAGCCGGCGCCATTGCAATGCATGCCCATCATTGACACTCCGTTTCAACGGGTCGTGGTTGATCTAATCGGACCGATTATTCCCGCATCGACGAGAGGCCACAAACACATTCTCACCATGGTGGATGTCGCTACCCGATACCCCGAAGCAGTACCTCTTCAATCCATCGATAGTGAAGCTGTCGCTGAAACGCTGGTACAGGTGTTTTCCCGAACGGGGGTACCTGAAGAGATTTTTTCGGATCTTGGAACACAGTTTGTTTCGGATGTCATGAAGGGGGTGGCTCGGCTGCTTTCAGTGGTGCAAGTGCACTCTACTCCCTACCATCCGCAGACCAACGGATTGGTGGAGCGCTTCAATGGAACTTTAAAGGGCATGCTGAGGAAATTTACTGAAGATAAACCTCGGGATTGGGATAGATATGTGCCCCATGCTCTCTTTGCTTACCGTGAAATTCCCCAGGCCAGCACTGGTTTCGCTCCCTTTGAGTTACTCTACGGACGCACTCCAAGGGGACCAGCACGAATTCTGCATGATCTCTGGGCCGGGAACGCGCCCAACGAAACTCAGTCGGTTCATCAATTTGTCTCTGATCTGAAGCAAACTCTTCAAGAGTTGATGGAGCGCGCTCAGGATGCAATAGGCCAAGCGCAGGAGCGCAGTGCGGCCTACTACGCGCGTAAGGCCAAAATGCGTCACCTCGAAGTTGGTGACAAAATCCTCGTACTGTTGCCCACCAGCAAAAAGAAATTGCTCTTGAGGTGGCAGGGTCCGTTTGTCGTCGACAAAAAGTTGGGCCCGTGTGACTACGCTGTTCGGATGCCGGATGAAAGTACCAGAACTTTCCACATCAACATTCTCAAGAAGTATGTGTCTCGGGACCTCATACATGAGGCGGCCATTTCGGTCGTCATGGGGGACAGTGCGTGTCCTGATGCAGATGTGGATAGGGTGATGTTGAGGACTCCAAACATGGTACCAACCGAGTCATATCATGATATCAAGTATGCTCCGGAATTGTCTCACACCCGAAAATCTGATTTGGAGGAGGTATTTCAGTCACACGCCGACGTCTTCACAGATGTACCTGGGCAAACTCAACTCGTTCACCATTCCATCAGGTTGTTGGAAGACAGAGTGGTTAATGTGAAACCATATCCTCTCCCGTTCCAATCCGAGAGCATTGTGGAAGAGGAAGTGCTGAAAATGCTAGATCTGGGGGTTATTGAACCGTCTCAATCTCCTTTCAGTTCTCCAATAGTTTTGGTTCGGAAAAAGGACGGCTCTGTTCGCTTTTGCATCGATTTTCGTCATCTCAACAAAATCACATCGTTTGACGCCGAACCCATTCCTGATCCCGAACCAATATTTGCCAGTCTCAAGGGGAAAATCTTCTTCACCAAGGTAGATCTCGCGAAGGGATATTGGCAGATCCCAGTGGAAAAAAAAGATCGAGAAAAGACTGCGTTTCGTACTCCACGGGGACTTTTTCAGTTCAAACGGATGCCGTTTGGGTTGGTCACAGCACCCAGTACTTTCGCCAGAATGATGAGAGAACTCCACCTCCAAGACGAGGGTGCAGTCAGTTTCTTTGATGATATTCTCATCGCTTCCAGTTCATGGGAAGAGCACCTCAAGGCAGTTGACCAGGTCTTGAAAAAAATAAAAGATCATGGTTTGACAGTGAGACCATCCAAGGTTGAAGCGGGCTTCAAAGAGATTGAATTCCTCGGTCATGTGGTCAGTGCTCACAGCATGAAACCATTGCAGAAAAAAGTATCGACGATTCTGCAGATCACGACTCCTACCACCAAGAAACAAGTTCGTTCGTTTCTGGGAGTCTGCAATTATTATCGCAGATATGTGTCGAACTTTGCTGATGTGGTAGCTCCACTGGTGGAACTCACCAAAAAGAATACACCCAACAGAGTGGTTTGGTCCCCAAAGTGTCAGTTCGCCTTTGATCGCATCAAGGACATGCTGTCGCGACAGCCCGTTGTCGCACTTCCGGATTTCACACGGATGTTCGTTGTTCGAGCAGATGCATCAGAGGTGGGGCTGGGAGCAGTTCTCTTGCAACTGGGAACGGATCGGGAACTACATCCCATTTTATATGCAAGTAGGAAGCTCCTAGACAGGGAAAGACGATATTCAACAGTCGAACGAGAGTGTTTGGCAATCGTGTGGGCTATCGACAAATTTATGAGATATCTTGTTGGTCGTGAGTTTTTGCTGCAAACAGATCATCGGCCATTGACCTATCTGCACCGCAGCAAAACTACCAACGGCCAACTTATGAGGTGGTCACTAGCTCTCCAGGAGTATCGTTTCACTATTTTGCCGATTGAGGGACAGGAAAACTGTGAAGCGGACATGCTATCCCGTCTAGTTTAATTTCGTGTTTGTGAAACCAGGATTTCCCGTCCCATAGGCCTGTATGTGGTTGGGGATAAAATCGAAGTATTTTATCACTTGTGTGTGGGGTTGTTGTCATGAGCGCGGCTGTCAAGGCGCTGAGTGTAATGCGCGTGCTCAAATTGATTTGTATCATTGCGTTAGTTAAATTTGTTATTTCTCGTGACGCACGAATGGAGTGACGTAATTGGGGACTGGGGTGGAATTTTTGTTGTGAAACGGTGCTGTTGGGGAACGGGGCGATGTTGTGAGTTTGGGCTCTGTGTGGCGGATTTGTGCTGTCGGGGAGTGGGGCGATGGAGTGATGCCGGGGAGTGGTGCTACGGACATGTGAGTAGACTGGGACATTGTACATTCATGCCCTGTGGTGTTTAACGGACATGTAGTGAGAAATTGCTGTGTGTGTAATTCTCTGAGTTTTTACGGCTGGGTTCGCCGTGTAGTGAATTGCTGTCTGCAGTTCTGAGTTTTTACGGCTGGGTTCGCCGTGTAGTGAATTGCTGTCTGCAGTTCTGAGTTTTTACGGCTGGGTTCGCCGTGTAGTGAATTGCTGTCTGCAGTTCTGAGTTTTTACGGCTGGGTTCGCCGTGTAGTGATGTACTGTGATGTTGGTTGGACCGGAGAGAATTGCTGTCTGCAATTCTGAGGGCATCGGCTGTGTTTGCCGTGTGTTGATGGTTGTATAAAGTCATTCTCTTGTCTATAATACAACTCTTCCAAAATTACTTACTGGTGCCGAGTTGTGGTTTCACCCGTTTAGATCTCGGACAATCTGGGGCGTAACAGCCATCCGCTTGATGACTTCTGAAGAGGGTTTTTTTCTGAGGTAGGCTATCTCGAGGTATGTTGAGAAGTAGTCTCTGAGTACAAAATACAGCTTTCCCTTGAGTTCACAAAGATCAGCTGCACACTTCTGGAATGTCCTATCTGGTAGTTCTGTTGCGATGAGTGGTTCTTTTTGCTGAGTGGCCTGTTGCTCTTGACAGTGCTTGCAGTTGCGGACGATCTGCTTGATGCGCGTGCCGACTCCTGGCCACCAGCACGCTGCGTTCGCTCTTTCACGGCACTTTACGATGCCGAGATGACCATCATGGATCCTGGCGAGGATTTCATCTCTCATGGACGCTGGTATCATGATGCGGTTGCCTCTGGTGAGCAGGCCGTTGTTCTCGCTGAGTTCGCCGCGGACTCCGAAGAGATCACGCAGTCCTTCCTCAACATCTGATGCGTACACTAGCCATCCTTCTCGCACGTAGTGTAGTGCTGCTTGGATCAAACTGTCTTTCTTGGTTTCTTCTGCCAGTTCTTTCAGTTTCTTGTCCGGCATGTGGTAGGACCAGGACAGGTTCATGCTGTCGACGTAGTCCGCCACGTCTTCGATGAGTAGCTCCACTCTGCTCTCATCTTCTTCTTTGTACTTCTGTGGGCTGCGAGAAAGAGTGTCTGCCACGACGAGCTGCTTTCCCGGCATGTACTCTGCGATGGGGTTGAATCTAATGAGTCGCATGAGCATTCTCCGGCATGTGACTGGCATATCCCCAAGGTTCTTGTAGTTGATGATGGGGACGAGAGGCTTGTGATCAGTCTTTAGCTTGTTTCTCATCCAGTGCACCGAAGGGTAGCCTGTCGAAGGTGTCGATTGTTTTTACGAGACCCATCCTTGTTGACGCTTCTCGGCTGAGAAGAGTGTCGGTCTTCGAATTCATGACGAAGATCTGAAGTGGGAATGGCTTATCGTGGACTCTGGTGACTGCTTTGAACTGTCCCAGGCACTCCATCACGCCGCCAGCGCTGCGCAGAATCGTGCTAGATTTCCGTAGCTGTGGTCGTGGACTCATGTTGTTGTACTGGGCTGCCGAAATGACGCTCACGTCTGCCCCTGTGTCGATCATGAACGTAATTTTACTGTTTTCAACTGTCAAGACTGTAGTCCACGGTGGTTCGTTGCTGGTCCCACTGTTCACTGGCTCAATGAAGCTGTCTTCTTGTGCTACGTTGTGTACTTCATCCTCTTCTTCTCTTCCTCTTTCTTCATACTGGTAGTCGTAGTAGTCGTAGTGGTGCTCTTCCACTGAGTGCATCGATTTGCTTCTGCATACTGCTGCGAAGTGGTTTAGCTTTGAACAGTTTCTGCACCTTTTTCCCTGTGCAGGACAGGTTTCTGTTGCTATGGTGACGACCACATCTTGAGCATGATGATGATGATGAGTAACCTCCTCTCCCTCTCTGCGAGAAGTGTTGATTTCCACGGCCGCGTGAACTGCCACTGGCATGCTGGTTCTGCTGACCGCCGCCCCTATGGCCAGAGCCGCCGCCCTGTGGATGATGACTGCCGGATCTGTCACCTCGACTACCGTTGTAACTGCTGCGCCGACCGCCGCTGTGATGGCCACCACTGGCCCCTCTGCCGCTGTGGACTGCATCAATGGTCTGGCGTTGTTCTGTGAGCTGTGTCTTTACTTGCTCATACTGTCGTGCTGCAGTGATGGCATCTTGGAGTGTTAGTGTTGGTATCAGTTGGAGCTTTTCTGAGAGCTCGCGATCAACAACTCCAAGGACAAGAAAATCTCTGATTGCTTCATCTTTGTTCTGTATCTGTGCTAGCTTTGCCAGATCATACAATTCTCTCACGTAGGCTTCTATGGTTTCCCCCTGCTTCTGGTTGCACGAGTGGAACCTGGCCCTTTCATGTATGACGTTTACTTGCGGAATGAAGTAGTCATCAAATTTCTCTAGAATAGTCGCGTAGACTTTCCCTTGTTCTTCAGACAGATGAAATGACGTCAAAATCTTATCTGCGTCTGGACCCATAACGCAGATAAGAGTACTTATCTGAACATCCGCGTCTTCTTTGTGCAGCTTTGAAGCCGTGAAGAATCTCTGGAAACGTTGCTTCCACTCGGGCCATGCTGTAGGTTTGCTAAAGTCGAAGTTTTCCGGAGGCTTGAACGGACCCATCTTCACTGTTTCTCCTTAGACCAGTACCACGTGAAACCGGTTCTAGAAAATTCGCAAGCAAGACTCACACTGGATTTGGATCTCAGTTCAGCACACGTACAGTTCACAGTTTACTGCTGCCACAATGTTGCGTTTACCGCTGCCACCATGTTGTGTTCCGAGCGTTGGACTTCTTTTAATCAATAAAGACTGGAGGCTTGTAAATAGTTCAACTTAGGGTATATACTACTTCTTATTTCTTACAGTGTAACTCCGCGTGTTGCAGGCTTTCGACATGACGCCCGACAAATCCGCCCGCGCATGCGCGCATAATGCGTAGACAAAACCAAGTGATAAAACCGTAGGCAAGACCAAGTGATAAAACATGATAACACGACAGTGATCATCTTCACTGTACGTGAACGCTGGATCTTTCTATCAACAGACAGATAATGCACTTCAAGTACCTGTAGACGCATGCGTACATTACGTTGTGACATATATATTAGCACCCCCTTGTCTTTGTGAGGGCAAAAACTTTTCAATTGGATATTTTCACTGTTAAAACGGTAACTTTCCATCTATTGCGCATGTGTGTGTGCAAGTGTTCATGCGTGCGTGCGCGCATGCGTGTGTGTGCATACATTTTTGTGTGTGTGAGTGTATGCATGTGTGTGTGTTTGTGTGTGCGTGTGTGTGTGCGTATGCGTGCATGCGTGCGTGCGTGTGTGTGTGTATGCGTGCATGCGTGCGTGCGTGCGTGTGTGTGCGTACGTGTGTGTATGTGTGTGTTTGTGTGCGTGTGTGTGTTTGTGTGCGTGTGTGTGTGCGTGTGTGTGTGCGTGTGTGTGTGAGTGTAAGCACTGAGTCATGGTCTATTTATTTATGGAAGCCACAGGATGCCCAGGAACTGTGGCGCACGTCAGCAAGATGGTCTAAAGTGACGTTCTAAGGACACTCTCCAAAACACACTGCAAGTCTGCAATATTCCTGTCATAGGGTGCGGAGTCTTGCCTGCTGACTATTGCACTTGAAGGCAGCTTACCGGCGAAGACACCAAGGTCTTTGAAGGAGGTGGATTGATTTCCCACGACCGGAAACCCCTGGCCAAAGAAGACAGAGTATCAAAACCTGCTACTACAACCATAGCCTGCCCTGTGTGCAGACACCCCTGCACATCAGAGTTTGTCCTGCAGTCCCTGTTGCGTACTGAGATGACTGTGTGGCGTACTGAGATGACTGTGTGGCGTACTGAGATGACTGTGTGGCGTACTGAGATGACTGTGTGGCGTACTGAGATGACTGTGTGGCGTACTGAGATGACGTGTGGCGTACTGAGATGACTGTGTGGCGTACTGAGATGACTGTGTGGCGTACTGAGATGACTGTGTGGCGTACTGAGATGACTGTGTGGCGTACTGAGATGACCGTGTGGCGTACTGAGATGACGGTGTGGCGTACTGAGATGACTGTGTGGCGTACTGAGATGACCGTGTGGCGTACTGAGATGACGGTGTGGCGTACTGAGATGACTGTGTGGCGTACTGAGATGACCGTGTGGCGTACTGAGATGACTGTGTGGCGTACTGAGATGACTGTGTGGCGTACTGAGATGACTGTGTGGCGTACTGAGATGACCGTGTGGCGTACTGAGATGACTGTGTGGCGTACTGAGATGACTGTGTGGCGTACTGAGATGACTGTGTGGCGTACTGAGATGACCGTGTGGCGTACTGAGATGACTGTGTGGCGTACTGAGATGACTGTGTGGCGTACTGAGATGAGCGTGTGGCGTACTGAGATGACTGTGTGGCGTACTGAGATGACTGTGTGGCGTACTGAGATGACGTGTGGCGTACTGAGATGACTGTGTGGCGTACTGAGATGACTGTGTGGCGTACTGAGATGACCGTGTGGCGTACTGAGATGACTGTGTGGCGTACTGAGATGACTGTGTGGCGTACTGAGATGACTGTGTGGCGTACTGAGATGACTGTGTGGCGTACTGAGATGACTGTGTGGCGTACTGAGATGACCGTGTGGCGTACTGAGATGACCGTGTGGCGTACTGAGATGACTGTGTGGCGTACTGAGATGACTGTGTGGCGTACTGAGATGACCGTGTGGCGTACTGAGATGACTGTGTGGCGTACTGAGATGACCGTGTGGCGTACTGAGATGACTGTGTGGCGTACTGAGATGACTGTGTGGCGTACTGAGATGACTGTGTGGCGTACTGAGATGACTGTGTGGCGTACTGAGATGACTGTGTGGCGTACTGAGATGACTGTGTGGCGTACTGAGATGACTGTGTGGCGTACTGAGATGACTGTGTGGCGTACTGAGATGACTGTGTGGCGTACTGAGATGACTGTGTGGCGTACTGAGATGACTGTGTGGCGTACTGAGATGACGTGTGGCGTACTGAGATGACTGTGTGGCGTACTGAGATGA
The DNA here is from genome assembly GCA_034096865.1 of Theodoxus fluviatilis. NCBI lineage: Eukaryota > Metazoa > Mollusca > Gastropoda > Cycloneritida > Neritidae > Theodoxus > Theodoxus fluviatilis. The sequence continues at coordinate 29,166 of JAWQFJ010022689.1, read as the reverse complement.
CTGTGTGGCGTACTGAGATGACCGTGTGGCGTACTGAGATGACAGTGTGGCGTACTGAGATGACCGTGTGGCGTACTGAGATGACAGTGTGGCGTACTGAGATGACCGTGTGGCGTACTGAGATGACCGGGCTTCCCCGGCTTTCCCCGTGTGGCGTGGGGATTTCGTTCGCTCGTCCAATCACAGACGCTACTCAGGCATCTAGCTATATATTTGAATTTTCGTACTTTTGTAATCGTTTCAGAAAGTGTCATTTACGAATGAATTTTTTAAAATATTACGTGCGAAACATGTAGGGACGAATGTTAGAACATTTTGTGTCAATTATGTGGCTGCTGAGTATGATCATGCTGAAGTCATTTCGCCGATCTCTTTGTTTTCATTGCAGTCGATCGAGCCACCTGTGAAAGTCTCCACAGATGTTCATCACGACTGCATTGTCAGAAAAAGCATTGACGTGGACGAAATTGTGAAATGAGTGTTACAAGTGAATAAACGAGTGAGTGAGCAAGCGAGGTTGAGAGAGTGTGAGAGAGGGGTTGGGGGTAGGGTGGGGGTGGCGGGGGTGGAATGGGGGGGTAGTGAGTGAGTTAGGGAATGAAGGTGTGAATGTGAATGAATGAGTGAGTGAGCATTGTGACATAATACATTGACATATGGAAATCCAGCTAGGAAATCTGAAGCCATTTTACCGTCATCTTTCCAAGGACACCGAAGTTTGGTTTTCAATATCCACTGCAGCACAATTAATGATTTATGTGTATCTTTTATGGAAGATGAGGAGAAACGGGTCTCCCAGATCCAGTCCTCGCGATCAGAGGCGCGCTTCCTTTCGAAATGTATTTATAGAATGTTCAGACACAAGCGCTCACGGCGAGCGCCTGGGCGATCAGGTTCAATTGGGAGAAAAGCTTCGAGCTTCGCGAGTTTTCCCAGGGAGCGCTCGTTTCTGAACACTTTAAAACTATCTTTCGACAGGAAGCGCGCCTCTGGTCCCACGAGAGTATCGCGAATGACGCGTTAAGGCGCATACACACGTTAAGTTTTTCAAGCCGATTTTTCTCCCCATCTGGTCGACCTGCATTTCCATTTTTAAATCTAGGAGCTTTCGCGACCTTTTGATGCATTCAACATATAGCATTGATAATTAATTTATCAAAGCTGTATTTTGAATGCATCAAAAGGTCGTGAAAGCTCCTACATATAAAAATGGAAATGCAGGTCGACCAGATGGGGAGAAAAATCGGCTTGAAAAACTTAACGTGTGTATGCGCCTTAAGGATTGGTTCTCGGGTATCTCCCCTCGCCCCCCCAACCCCTCATCCCCGCCCCCCCCACCCCCCCCGGACGTGCCGAACCGGTGCAAACCGCCTCGGGTTACGTACTCATTACTGATTGGCTGGGTGTCTTGGTGTCTGACATTTACCTGCACTCAAGTCGGCCCTGTCGTCAGCACCCGCGCGACCAGGAAGGTGCGTGTGTACATGTAGGTTTGTGGATTGGGATGCGGTCGGAGGAAAAAAGTTGAAGATCAGTGGCTCAATTGCGCGTCGACTGAAAGGTCAAGGGTTTGGTACCCCCTTGGGATCGAATTGTTTTCTCTCTTTTTCTGCCGATTTCCAGGAGTGCGTTCGGTTCTGTAATGGGAATACGGTTTACACATGGGGAAAGGGTCGGAGAGAGAAAAAAAAATAGAGGGCGAAGAGGTGGGGGACGGATGGTGCAGATTTAGAAGAGTAGAGAAAAGAGATGGAAGAATGAAGTTTTAAGGCCTATCAGCTTTTGCAGGCTATTTGAGACCACTGACCACGAAAATCATTACATCTGCATAGAATTAGAGCGTAGAGTCACGTGGGGAGACGCCGTGGGTCTGCTCTAACCCCCAACACACAGGGGTCTACTGTAACCCCCAACCCACAGGGGGTCTGCTGTAACCCCCAACCCCCAGGGGGTCTGCTGTAACCCCCAGGGGGTCTGCTGTAACCCCCAAGCCAGATGGGTCTGTTGTAACCCCCAACACACAGGGGGTCTGCTGTAACCCCCAAGCCAGATGGGTCTGTTGTAACCCCCAACACACAGGGGGTCTGCTGTAACCCCCAAGGCAGATGGGTCTGTTGTAACCCCGAAGCCAGAGGGGTCTGCTGTAACCCCCAACCCACAGGGGGTCTGCTCTAATCCCCAACACACAGGGGGTCTGCTGTAACCCCCAAGCCAGATGGGTCTGTTGTAACCCCCAACACACAGGGGGTCTGCTGTAACCCCCAACACACAGGGGGTCTGCTGTAACCCCCAACCCACAGGGGGTCTGCTGTAACCCCCAACCCACAGGGGGTCTGCTGTAACCCCCAACACACAGGGGGTCTGCTGTAACCCCCAACCCACAGGGGGTCTTCTGTAACCCCCAACACACAGGGGGTCTGCTGTAACCCCCAACACACAGGGGGTCTGCTGTAACCCCCAACACACAGGGGGTCTGCTGTAACCCCCAACCCACAGGTGGAAGGCGACGAGAGAGGTAAGTGAGAAGAAAAAGATGACGTCACGGTGAGACGTGGGCAGTGAGTGCCATGGCAAAAGGGTAGGACAGGATCTTTGCATGTGCATGTATGTGTGTGTGTGTGTGTGTGTGTGTGTGTGTGTGTGTGTGTGTGTGTGTGTGTGTGTGTGTGTGTTGCACAAAGGCGCTATTTACCGCATGTTGTCTGAAACATTACATTTGCAGCAGTCCAATTTCGAGCATAATCGCTGTCAATCAGATGTGGTGGCCCGTCAGCTTGTGTGGCCCGCCATTTTAACTGACTTACCCCCACCTCTCTCCTTGGAAGAGTTCACTTGTGTGGCCCACCATCTTTGCTGTCTTTCCCGTACCCCTTTTTTCGGACGAGTCCATTGGTGTGGGCCACCATCTTAGCTGTCTTTCCCGCACTCCTCTTCTAGGAGGAGTCCACTAGTGCGGCCCGCCATCTTAGTTGTCTTTCCCGCACCTCTCTACTCGGACGAGTCCACTGGTGTGGCCCGCCATCTTAGCTGTCTTTCCCGCACCTCTCTACTCGGACGAGTCCACTGGTGTGACCAGCGTGAGAAACTCATTCCGGCCCGTTGCACAGGAGGCGACAACTTCTCAGCCTCTTGTCTCGACAAGTCACTCTTTCACGAATCGGTCCTACTGAGATACGTGATACTACACGGCTACTATCATGCAACTCTACGGTTTCTCTCTGGAACCCTTTTCTGATTGGTTGATTGATAACTGCGCTGCTGTTTCGACGCCGGCAAATAGACTGCCAGCTAACTGAGGGAGCGAGCGAGAAAGAATCCAGATTTCTCCCGTCCTAGGGATTGAACCACCGCACTGCGCCTCGCACACGATCAAATGCCAAAGCTTTCTCTCCTACACCCGCAAACAAAACAAGGTTTTGATCGGCGAGTAGAGATTGAGGAGCTGACAATACACTCGTGCAGGAGGGGAGATTCCCGGATATGACGTTGCGCGGAGCTGGCGATCTATATGGTAAACCCCATGGCCGGGTTTGAAAATAGGTAGTCGATCTTGGTATCAAGATCTTGCTTCGCAGTAAGAGCTAGCTAAAAAAAAAAAACTACCCAACGTGACGAAGTAATGCGCATGCGTAGACGTCACGACAAGAGGTGAACTAGCCACATGTCAATGGCCGACGTGTTGCCGGTTCATTCAGAAAACACTCTATTTCGAGATACTAGCAACCCATCCAAAGAAAATATAAGCCATGCACAGCATTAATTTATCAAAGGTGTATGTTGAATGCATTAATAGATCGTGAAACCTCCTACAGTTTACACATCGAATGCAGGTCAACGCAGCCACGCCGAACATTTGTCTCCAAGATGGCGGCGCGCACTGTACTCATGCTGTCCGCCATCTTGAATCTTAAAAGCTAGCACCTCTCAAAATGCCTCGCTCAATCTACGCTCGTCTTCGATTGGCTCGATAGCAAGCAAAGAATGAAACTGCCCATTCGGCGAGATCTGCGTAGATCTACCGAGATCTTCGCATTTTCAAACCCGGCCCAGGGAAGGTTGAGGAAGCTTCTTTTAGTCAGCTCGAGAATGTTAGTTTCTAGCGCCTTACAGTGGTTGAATAGACGGCAGCTTTTCAATGACCTGATTAATTTAGGCAGCATGCTCTG
>JAWQFJ010022689.1:10000-20000 GCA_034096865.1 Theodoxus fluviatilis | reverse complement strand
TCCAAGTTATAGCACAGTAGATGTGAGGATCTAGCAGGCGCCGTGCATAGGCAGCCACTACCACGTACTGGACTCTCTCTTGTGGTGCTTTGCGCTGCTTGGACCCGCCCTTGGTCAAGCTACTGGAGCAGGTCCCGACAGCTACTTGACCACGGTTCCAGCTGAAGAGAGGCAGCGGCCGTATGATGTACATTGACATAAGAGCACCAGGACATGGACCTAATAATAGCGTTTATAATCCCTTGCATGGAAGTTCGTTACGTACCTTTGACATCATCAGGGTGTGTGCAACTAAGACTGCGTATTACGACTTGCCTTACAAATTTAGCTCCCGCTTATTCAGTTCATTGCATTCAATACACCCCACATCATAAGCGTTAAAACGTAATGTGAATTCGCTAAGTATACGGTGTCGCTAACTTGGGCGAGGAACTCTGCAAAAAGGTTACTCGGACTCTCTAATAATACCAAATGGCTTTTTCCCCTCTGGAGAATCATTTCTCCCTACCCCAGTGACCCAAATATAGGCTCGTGCTTATTTTCGCCCTATGATCGCCCCTGTGGTATGAATTCTGTCTGTTGGATTAGAGGGCGAATCTCCCTAGATAACCGCCAAGCACGACTTCAAAGAACAGACAAAAGAAGCGTGTTCTGAAATCAAAAGGGGAACAAAGAAAGAACAGACTTAGAGATGACAGAAGTAGCCTGGCCTGGAGCCAGTGGGGTCACGCAATGTATAGTCTGCGTCCCTCCTCCGACTTTTTATACCTTGCAGGCGTTTGTCTGGGCTGTGAAGCCATGGTGTCCAATGTCTGGGCTTGCCTGTGGATATCGACTGTACTGCAGTGGTAGAGCCCTTCGACCACGAAGCGATTCTACACTTTCCAGACTAGAGCCCGTCGTACAGGAGGCGATTCCACACGTTCTACACTCAAACCTGTCATACACGAGGCATGTCCACACGTTCCACACTAAAGACCGTGGTAGAGGAGGCAATTCCACACGTTCCGCAGTCAAATCCGTCGTACAAGAAGCGACTCCACACACTCCACACTCAAAATCGTACAAGAAGCAATTTTACACGTTCCACACTGAATCCCGTCATACAGGAGTCGATTCTACACGTTCCACACTCAAGCCCGTCATAGAGGAGACAATTCTACACGTTCCACACTCAAGCTCGTCATACAGGAGACAATTCCACACGTTCCACACTCAAGCTCGTCATACAGGAGACGATTCCACACGTTCCACACTCAAGGCCGTCATAGAGGAGACAATTCCACACGTTCCACACTCAAGCTCGTCATACAGGAGACGATTCCACACGTTCCGCACTCAAGCCCGTCATAGAGGAGACGATTCCACACGTTCCACACTCAAGCTCGTCATACAGGAGACGATTCCACACGTTCCACACTCAAGCCCGTCATAGAGGAGACGATTCCACACGTTCCACACTCAAGCCCGTCATAGAGGAGACGATTCTACACATTCCACACTAAAGCTCGTCATACAGGAGACGATTCCACACGTTCCGCACTCAAGCCCGTCATAGAGGAGACGATTCCACACGTTCCACACTCAAGCCCGTTATACAAGAGACGATTCCACACATTCCACACTCAAGCTCGTCACAGAAGAGACGATTCCACACGTTTCACACTCAAGCTCGTCATACAAGAGACGATTCCACACGTTCCACACTAAAGCTCGTCATAGAGGAGACGATTTCACACGTTCCACACTCAAGCTCGTCATAGAGGAGACGATTCCACACGTTCCGCACTCAAGCCCGTCATACAAGAGACGATTCCACACGTTTCACAATCAAGCTCGTCATACAGGAGACGATTCCACACGTTCCGCACTCAAGTCCGTCATAGAGGAGAAAATTCCACACGTTTCACACTCAAGCTCGTCATACAGGAGACGATTCTGCACGTTTCACACTCAAGCCCGTCATAGAGGAGACGATTCCACACGTTCCACACTCAAGCCCGTCATAGAGGAGACGATTCTACAGATTCCACACTAAAGCTCGTCATACAGGAGACGATTCCACACGTTCCGCACTCAAGCCCGTCATAGAGGAGACGATTCCACACGTTCCACACTCAAGCCCGTTATACAAGAGACGATTCCACACATTCCACACTCAAGCTCGTCATAGAGGAGACGATTCCACACGTTTCACACTCAAGCTCGTCATACAAGAGACGATTCCACACGTTCCACACTAAAACTCGTCATAGAGGAGACGATTCCACACGTTCCACACTCAAGCTCGTCATACAAGAGACGATTCCACACGTTTCACAATCAAGCTCGTCATAGAGGAGACGATTCCACACGTTTCACACTCAAGCTCGTCATACAAGAGACGATTCCACACGTTCCACACTAAAGCTCGTCATAGAGGAGAAAATTCCACACGTTCCACACTCAAGCTCGTCATAGAGGAGACGATTCCACACGTTCCACACTCAAGGCCGTCATAGAGGAGACGATTCCACACGTTCCACACTCAACCCCGTCGTACATGAGGCAATTCTACACGTTTCACTCTCACGCTCGTCATACGAGAGGCGATTTAACACATTCTACTCTCAAGCCCGTCATACACGAGGCGATTCCACACGTTCCACAATTACGCCTATCGTACACGAAACGATTTCACACATTCCACATTGAAGTCCTTCTCACACGAGGCGACGCCACACGTTCCACACTCAGTTCCGTCGTATCCGTACACTTCACACTTACGCTATTAGTGTGATCCATTGTGCTAGTAATTCTTGGTTTGCATTAGAGAAGCAAGACCATCAGTAGTGCTTTCCGATTGGGTGGATCTTTCGTTACGTGTTGAAAGCGGCAGTGTGGAACGTGTGGAATCGCCTCGTGTACGACAGGCTTCACGCCGTCTCCACGCCGCTTTCGGTGCAGTGCACGTCGCTTGCCACATGTGTAGACAGCGATGCTGCAAGCCGCACAGCGCATGTAGAATGGATCAGACACTGTCCGGTTTTGCATCGTGCCGCGAGTGTCAGCTAAAAATATCTTCCTATCACAGAATGCTACTGGTGCTACTACCCCACTAGCGTGATCCGCGATGCCAATGATGGCTGCCTAGAAGACGGTCCCAGAGATTAAAAAAAGGATCGAATTCTATTGAAATCAGGAATTTAAGTACAACAGCCGAATGAAGGAGTATTTTGACCGCCTTACGTTGGCGTTGTTTAGGCGTGCACAAGCCAGCCAGTGGATGTTTCGAGCAAAGTAAGTCTCTTGCTACCTCGTGAGCGACGCTTGAACCTTTGTTTACAAAATCTCTTAAGTCCGTTTTACCCGAGGCGGTTCCACACGTTCCACACTGACGCTGTCTACACGACAAAGAGTGTCTCCCAATTGTAGAGCTCTATTAGTGCTCGTCCTCCACTAATGCGAACCGCGACTGGCTGCCACAATGACACCGACTGACAGCGTCAGTGTGGAATGTGTGGAATGTGTGGAACGTGTGGAATGTGTGGAACGTGTGGAACGTGTGGAACGTGTGGAACGTGTGGAACGTGTGGAACGTGTGGAATGTGTGGAACGTGTGGAACTTGTGGAACGTGTGGAATGTGTGGAATGTGTGGAACGTGTGGAACGTGTGGAATGTGTGGAACGTGTGGAACGTGTGGAACGTGTGGAACGTGTGGAATGTGTGGAACGTGTGGAACGTGTGGAACGTGTGGAATCGCCTCGTATACGACGGCCTTTTGAGCGTTCTCCCGCTGTCGCGTGCGCTAGGCGGTTGTGAGGGTGCACGAATGCTGGATCTACAGTTGCAACCTCGGGCAAGACACAGAACTCATATTGCTTCTCCACATCCACGAGTGAAATCGGGAACCTATCAAAGCAGTGCTGCCACCCACATGGCAATGTGACTGACCCTTCCGTGTAGCTGTGAGCCAACATCGTGTTGGAGTGAGTACTCGGCAGGGAGTGGAGAAGTGGCTGGTACGTGACGGCGTGCGTCTCACATGTCCGCCATTTTGTTTGTCGTGATGCGCCAGCGAAGAACTGATAAAGTGGCACAATGATCCGGGCGTAATGTGTGAAGCAGTTTGAGATTCAGACACGAGTGATACGCCGCTGTATGAAATCATATGTATTGATTTCTGTGTATTATTTGCCTTTGGACATGCAGCGCTTGGTGTGACTGTACAGTCCTGGGCTCAAGTCTAAAAGGTAATGGTGTGATTTTATATATAGACTTTCCATAATGAATCGGTGCTCAAACCGCTTTACACTTTACTCTACTCATTAAGACTATTGCCTTGCAGTTGCTTCACACCTGGCCGGTAAGAGTTCGAAGCTCCACGGATGCTAGAGTTACACCCTCAGGCATTGCCGCTCCTTCCAAGAGGTAAACTCGGCCACTGGGCTCTGCACACCAGTGACTTGGGTTGAAATTCCTTGCAGTGAAGCTTCTATGAAGAACACAGCTGTGATTAATGTCGTCGTCGTCGTCGTCGTCTTCGTCGTCGTCATCATCATCATCATCAGCAGCAGCAGCAGCAGCAGCATTATCATCATTATCATCAATAGCGGCAGCATCAACATTGGTTGCAGCAAATGCAACTAAAGAAGCATTATCATCGTAGCCGTCGTCGGTGTCGTCATTATCGTCGTCGTCGATGTCATTATCATCATCGTCGCATCTTTACTGTCGTCGTCACAGTCGTCATCGTCATCGTTGCCATCATCGTCAGAGGCAGTTGCAGCGGCAACAGCTACTATACTACAACAGCAAAAAGAACAACACAACAGCAGCAGTGACAACATCAACAGCAACCACTGCTACATCAGCAGCAGCAACAACAACAAAATAGCAGCAACAACGACAGCAACAACCACTACTAATATAGCAGCAGCAGAGGCAACAACAACAACTAGTGAGAATAATACAGCAGCAGCAACAACAACAGCAACTACAGCAGCAGCAACAACAACAGCACCAAAACAGCATCAGCAGTAGCACAGCAGCGACAACAACAGCAACAACAACAGCAACAACAGCAGCAACAACAGCAGCAAGAGGAAGAACAACAATGACAATCAATGGCAAAATTGAAAAGGTTTTAAATGCAGTACTGACCTACATAAAGCCTGTTTTTAACTGGACGAACCATTAGTAGGGTAAATTTGTTTACCTAGATGTGTATTGCGTACGAATAGATCGCCTGCGAACTTGTTCAAAGTCTATTACTTCGGACAAACTCACTGAAATGATATGCAATCGTCAATACCCGAACCAAGCTGAAGTTAAGGCAATAAAAAACAACCAAAAGAGCTTGTTTATAAATCGAGACGAAGAAGATTTTGCGCTATTTCTTGTGCGCTTTGAACATCCATCAATGAGTGAAAAGGCGCAATATAAAAATGAACACTTTTACTTTATAAATAGAATCAAGGTGGCCGAAGAAAAATATGACATAAGGGGGGGGGGGGGGGATAGCAAGAGGAAAGCAACATTGCCCAACGTTCCTCAGCGGCATGAAAAACAAACTGTTCATGCAAACCAAAGGGGGGGGGGGGGGGGGGGGAGAAATGGCGTTTACTGTACTTGTGTTACAGAAAACAGCAAGCATATGGGCGCGGAAGCGCTCTCTCTGAGTAGCCAATCAGAACCAAGATTCGGGATGGCTCCCACATCTTGCCCTGGTGAACCTCAAACCTAGTTTGCCGATCCCACCGAACCTGGCTCGCGGGTGAAGAGTTCGCACAGTCAAGAACCGCAACCATCACCTCAGAATTCAGTGCGGATGACCTTTAAATTAATGTCCATTTTGGCAAAAATGCAAGTTTATGAATACACAGTCGCAAAAAGTCCTTACTCAACAAGAACTCTCTCCATTATTTCGGGGCCTACGTTGTTCAAAACAGCCGATGCAAAAAGTTCACACATTTCATAAACGAGAACAAAGATAGGTTCTCGGGCGGAAAGCTTAACCTTTTAAAAAGGAAAGGATCAGTTTATTTTCCAATTATTTCACGCCATGCTGTCCCTATTCGCACTCTACTGTTCAAATCACGGCTCTCCCTCGACCTGTAGAGATGATATAAGTTACTCTTATCGTGCCGCTCATCAGTGGCATCTCCGCTTTCTGGGGGAGGGTTGAACGCTTTGGCTGCCTCAGTGTCATTGTTAAGCTGTCAACTTGTCAGTGCTGACCTTTCGAGTGCTTCCTTTTTGCTCCTAGTTGGGGAAATGACGTACAGGGCAAGCAGTTCCTGAGCTTCTCTGAGGTGGCTAAACCACGACAGCGGGAGAGAGTAAAAAACTTATCTGTTCTCGCAGGAAGCGATCGAGTTTAGTCTGAAGAATATAATTTTCCAATCTGTAGAGAACTAAAGAGGAAAACTTTGTTTTCACGAATGACAGGCAATTGTATTGTCTTTGTTACAAAACACGTGTTGTGAAGGTTCTGGAATGTGCTGGAATGTCCTGGCGCTTTCAAGCTGCTTACGTCAGTATCCTCGCTCTTGTCGTTGCTTGGTTACGTGACGTAGTCAGGGTGAATTCGTCTTTCGAAGCGTCACGCGATGTCATTCGCGCAACTTCCAGAGAATGGAGTACATTGTGGTCAGATCTGGAAGATTCTTGAATCTGTAGAAAGGTAAAGGCATATATGAAGAGCGCGACGAGAGACGAGAGAGCGCACAAGGCAGAAGAAGATGAGCGCTCAAAATGTTACACAAGTGCGAAATATCCTTCATTAGAAGTGATCAGTTCTCTACGGGACTGTGCCCTTAGAGCGAGGTGTACACATAGAGAGTGCGCACCAGAGATTGTACACCAGAGGGTGCACACCAGAGGGTGCACACCAGAGAGTGCACACCAGAGAGTGCACACCAGAGAGTGCACACCAGAGAGTGCACACCAGAGAGTGCACACCAGAGAGTGCACACCAGAGAGTGCACACCAGAGAGTGCACACCAGAGAGTGCACACCAGAGAGTGCACACCAGAGAGTGCACACCAGAGAGTGCACACCAGAGAGTGCACACCAGAGAGTGCACACCAGAGAGTGCACACCAGAGAGTGCACACCAGAGAGTGCACACCAGAGAGTGCACACCAGAGAGTGCGCACCAGAGAGTGCGCACCAGAGAGTGCACACCAGAGAGTGCACACCAGAGAGTGCACACCAGAGAGTGCACACCAGAGAGTGCACACCAGAGAGTGCACACCAGAGAGTGCACACCAGAGAGTGCACACCAGAGAGTGCACACCAGAGAGTGCACACCAGAGAGTGCACACCAGAGAGTGCACACCAGAGAGTGCACACCAGAGAGTGCACACCAGAGAGTGCACACCAGAGAGTGCACACCAGAGAGTGCACACCAGAGAGTGCACACCAGAGAGTGCACACCAGAGAGTGCACACCAGAGAGTGCACACCAGAGAGTGCACACCAGAGAGTGCACACCAGAGAGTACACACCAGAGAGTGCATACCAGAGAGTGCACACCAGAGAGTGCACAGCAGAGAGTACACACCAGAGAGTACACACCAGAGAGTGCACACCAGAGAGTGCACATCAGAGAGTGCACACCAGAGAGTGCACACCAGAGAGTGCGCATCAGAGAGTGCACATCAGAGAGGGCACACCAGAGAGTACACACCAGAGAGTGCATACCAAAGAGTGCACACCAGAGAGTGCACAGCAGAGAGTGTATACCAGAGAGTGCACAGCAGAGAGTGCACAGCAGAGAGTTTACCAGAGAGTACACACCAGAGAGTGCACACCAGAGAGTACACACCAGAGAGTGCACATCAGAGAGTGCACACCAGAGAGTGCACACCAGAGAGTGCACACCAGAGAGTACACGCCAGAGAGTGCACACCAGAGAGTGCCCACCAGAGATTGCACACCAGAGAGTGCACACCAGAGAGTGCACACCAGAGAGTGCACACCAGAGAGTGCACACCAGAGAGTGCACACCGGAGAGTAAACACCAGAGAGTAAACACCAGAGAGTGCACACCAGAGAGTGCACACCAGAGAGTGCACACCAGAGAGTACACACCAGAGAGTGCACACCAGAGAGTGCACACCAAAGAATGCACATCAGAGAGTGCGCACCAGAGAGTGCACACCAGAGAGTGCGCACCAGAAAGTGCGCACCAGAGAGTGCGCACCAGAGAGTGCGCACCAGAGAGTGCGCACCAGAGAGTGCACACCAGAGAATGCGCACCAGAGAGTGCACACCAGAGAGTACACACCAGAGAGTGCACACCAGAGAGTGCACACCAGAGAGTGTGCACCAGAGAGTGCACACCAGAGAGGGCACAACGGAGAGTGCACACCAGAGAGGGCACACCAGAGAGTGCGCAGCAGAGAGTGCGCACCAGAGAGTGCACACCAGAGAGTGCACACCAGAGAGTACACACCAGAGAGTGCACACCAGAGAGTGCACACCAGAGAGTGCGCACCAGAGAGTGCGCTCCAGAGAGTGCACACCAGAGAGTGCGCACCAGAGAGTGCACACCAGAGAGTGCACACCAGAGAGTGCACACCAGAGAGTACACACCAGAGAGTACACACCAGAGAGTACACACCAGAGAGTGCACACAAGAGAGTGCACACCAGAGAGTGCACACCAGAGAGTGCACACCAGAGAGTGTACACCAGAGAGTGCACACCAGAGAGTGCACACCAGAGAGTACACACCAGAGAGTGCACACCAGAGAGTGCACACCAGAGAGTGCACACCAGAGAGTGCACACCAGAGAGTGCACACCAGAGAGTGCAAACCAGAGAGTGCACACCAGAGAGTGCACACCAGAGAGTGCACACCAGAGAGTGCACACCAGAGAGTGCACACCAGAGAGTGTACACCAGAGAGTGCACACCAGAGAGTGCACACCAGAGAGTGCACACCAGAGAGTGCACACCAGAGTGTGCACACCAGAGAGTGCACACCAGAGAGTGCACACCAGAGAGTACACACCAGAGAGTGCATACCAGAGAGTGCACACCAGAGAGTGCACAGCAGAGAGTACACACCAGAGAGTACACACCAGAGAGTGCACACCAGAGAGTGCACACCAGAGAGTGCACACCAGAGAGTGCACACCAGAGAGTGCGCATCAGAGAGTGCACACCAGAGAGTGCACACCAGAGAGTACACACCAGAGAGTGCACACCAGAGAGTGCACACCAGAGAGTGCACACCAGAGAGTGCACACCAGAGAGTGCACACCAGAGAGTGCACACCAGAGAGTACACACCAGAGAGTGCACACCAGAGAGTGCACACCAGAGAGTGCACACCAGAGAGTGCACACCAGAGAGTGCACACCAGAGAGTGCACACCAGAGAGTGCACACCAGAGAGTGCACACCAGAGAGTGCACACCAGAGAGTGCACACCAGAGAGTGCACACCAGAGAGTGCACACCAGAGAGTGCACACCAGAGAGTGCACACCAGAGAGTGCACACCAGAGAGTGCACACCAGAGAGTGCACACCAGAGAGTGCACACCAGAGAGTGCACACCAGAGAGTGCACACCAGAGAGTGCACACCAGAGAGTGCACACCAGAGAGTGCGCACCAGAGAGTGCACACCAGAGAGTGCGCACCAGAGAGTGCACACCAGAGAGTGCGCACCAGAGAGTGCGCACCAGAGAGTGCACACCAGAGAGTGCACACCAGAGAGTGCGCACCAGAGAGTGCACACCAGAGAGTGCACACCAGAGAGTGCACACCAGAGAGTGCACACCAGAGAGTGCGCACCAGAGAGTGCACACCAGAGAGTGCACACCAGAGAGTGCACACCAGAGAGTGCACACCAGAGAGTGCGCACCAGAGAGTGCGCACCAGAGAGTGCACACCAGAGAGTGCACACCAGAGAGTGCACACCAGAGAGTGCACACCAGAGAGTGCACACCAGAGAGTGCGCACCAGAGAGTGCGCACCAGAGAGTGCACACCAGAGAGTGCGCACCAGAGAG
>JAWQFJ010022689.1:0-5000 GCA_034096865.1 Theodoxus fluviatilis | reverse complement strand
CCAACACCATCTCAACTCCAACACCATCTCAACTCCAACACCATCATCAATCCCACACCATCTCAACTCCAACACCATCATCACTCCAACACCATCTCAACTCCAACACCATCTCAACTCCAACACCATCTCAACTCCGACACCATCTCAACGCCAACACCATCTCAACTCCAACACCATCATCACTCCAACACCATCTCAACTCCGACCCCATCATCACTCCAACACCATCTCAACTCCGACACCATCATCACTCCAACACCATCTCAACTCCAACACCATCTCAACTCCAACACCATCTCAACTCCAACACCATCATCACTCCAACACCATCTCAACTCCAACACCATCATCACTCCCTCACGATCTCAACTCCAACACCATCTCAACTCCAACACCATCATCACTCCAACACTATCATCACCCCAACACCATCTCAACTCCAACACCATCTCAACTCCAACAACATCATCACCCCAACACCATCTCAACTCCAACACCATCTCAACTTCAACACCATCTCAACTGCAACACCATCTCAACTCCAACACCATCATCACTCCCACACCATCATCACCCCAACACAATCTCAACTCCAACACCATCTCAACTCCAACACCATCATCACCTCAACACCATCTCAACTCCAACACCATCTCAACTCCAACACCATCATCACCCCAACATCATCTCAACTCCAACACCATACCAACTCCAACACCATCATCACTCCCTAACTATCTCAACTCCAACACCATCTCAACTTCAACACCATCATCATTCCCACACCATTTCAACTCCAACACCATCATTACTCTCACAACAGCTCAACACCAACACCATCATAACTCCCACACCATCTCAACTCCAACATCATCATTACTCCAACACCATCTCAACTCCAACACCATCATTACCCCAACACCATCTCAACTCCAACACCATCTCAACTCCAACACCATCATCACTCCCACACTATCTCAACTCCAACACCATCTCAACTCCAACACCATCTCAACTCCAACACCATCATCACTCCCACACCATCTCAACTCCAACACCATCATCACTTTCACACCTTCTAAACTCTAACACCATCTCATCTCCAACACCATCATCTCTCCCACACCATCTCAACTCGAACACTATCTCAACTCCAACACCATCTCAACTCCAACACCATCATCATTCCAACACCATCATCACTCCAACACCATCTCAACTCCAACACCATCATCACTCCAACACCATCTCAACTCCAACACCATCTCAACTCCAACACCATCATCACTCCAACACCATCTCAACTCCAACACCATCCCAACTCCAACACCATCATCACCCCAACACCATCTCAACTCCAACACCATCATCACCCCAACACCATCTCAACTCCAACACCATCTCAACTCCAACACCATCTCAACTCCAACACCATCTCAACTCCAACACCATCATCACTTCAACACCATCTTATCTCCAACACCATCTCAACTCCAACACCATCTCAACTCAAACACCATCTCAACTCCAACACCATCATCACTCCAACACCATCTCAACTCCAACACCATCTCAACTCCAACACCATCATCACCCCAACACCATCTCAACTCCAACACCATCATCACCCCAACACCATCTCAACTCCAACACCATCATCACCCCAACACCATCTCAACTCCAATACCATCATCACTTCAACACCATCTCAACTCCAACACCATCATCACTCCCACACCATCTCAACTCCAACACCATCTCAACTCCAACACCATCTCAACTCCAACACCATCATCACTCCAACACCATCTCAACTCCAGCACCATCATCACTCCCACACCATCTTAACTCCAACACCATCATCACTCCCACACCATCTCAACTCCAACACCATCTCAACTCCAACACCATCTCAACTCCAACACCATCTCAACTCTAACACCATCTCAACTCCAACACCATCTCAACTCCAACACCATCATCACTCCCACACGATCTCAACTCCGACACAATCTCATCTCCAACACCATCATCACCCCAACACCATCTCAACTCCAACTCCGTCATCACTCCAACACCATTATCACTCCAACACCATCTAAACTCCAACACCATCATCACTCCAACACCATCTCAACTCCAACTCCATCTCAACTCCAATACCATCTCAACTCCAACACCATCATCACCCCAGCACCATCTCAACTCCAACACCATCATCACCCCAACACCATCATCACTCCAACACCATCTCAACTCCAACACCATCTCAATTCCAGCACCATTTCAACTCCATAACCATCTCAACTCCAACACCATCATCACTCCAACACCATCATCACTCCCACACCATCTCAACTCCAACACCATCATCACTCCCACACCATCTTAACTCCAACACCATCATCACTCCAATACCCTCTCAACTCCAACACCATCTCAACTCCAACACCATCTGAACTCCGACACCATCTCAACGCCAACACCATCTCAACTCCAACACCATCATCACTCCAACACCATCTCAACTCCGACCCCATCATCACTCCAACACCATCTCAACTCCGACACCATCATCACTCCAACACCATCTCAACTCCAACACCATCTCAACTCCAACACCATCTTAACTCCAACACCATCATCACTCCAACACCATCTCAACTCCAACACCATCATCACTCCCTCACGATCTCAACTCCAACACCATCTCAACTCCAACACCATCATCACTCCAACACTATCATCACCCCAACACCATCTCAACTCCAACACCATCTCAACTCCAACAACATCATCACCCCAACACCATCTCAACTCCAACACCATCTCAACTTCAACACCATCTCAACTGCAACACCATCTCAACTCCAACAGCATCATCACTCTCACACCATCTCAACTCCAACACCATCATCACTCCCACACCATCTCAACTCCAACCTCACTCCCACACCATATCAACTCCAACATTACCATCACTTCAGCACCATCTCAACTCCAACACCATCTCAACTCCAACACCATCATCCCTCCAACACCATCTCAACTCCAACACCATCTCAACTCCAACCCCATCTCAACTCTAACATCATCATCACTCCAACACCATCTCAACTCCAACATCATTTCAACTCCAACATCATCATCACCCCAACACCATCTCAACTCCAACACCATCATCACCCCAACACCATCTCAACTTCAACATCATCATCATTCCAACACCATCTCAACTCCAACACCATCATCACTCCCACACCATCATCACTCCCACACCATCTCAACTCCAACACCATCTCAACTCTAACATCATCATCACTCCAACACCATCTCAACTCCAACACCATCTCACCTCCCACACCATCATCACTCCCACACCATCTCAACTCCAACACCATCATCACTCCCACACCATCTCAACTCTAACACCATCTCAACTCCAACACCATCATCACCCCAACACCATCTCAACTCCAACACCATCTCAGCTCCAACACCATCTCAACTGCAACACCATCTCAACTCCAACACCATCATCACTCCAACACCATCTCAACTCCAACATCATCGTCACTTCAACACCATCTTATCTCCAACACCATATCAACTCCAACACCATCTCAACTCCAACACCATCATCACTCCAACACCATCTCAACTCCAACACCATCTCAACTCCAACATCATCATCACTCCAACACCATCTCAACTTCAACATCATCTTAACTCCAACATCATCATCACCCCAACACCATCTTCACTCCAACACCGTCTCAACTCCAACATAATCTCAACTCCAACACCATCATCACTCCAACACCATCTCAACTCCAACACCATGTCAACTCCAAGAAGCATGCAACCAGGCTGAGGATAAACCCGCCAACGTTATTGTAAGCACATATCCAGCTTAGCTCTCTCAGGTACCCATTTCACTTCTGAATGGGGAGAAGCAATGCGAGTAAAGCATCCTGCTCAAAAATGCAACTCTGGGAACCGCGCAGCTTCGAACGTCGTACCCACTGGCCGCAAGCGACTGCAGGTCAAGCATGCTGACCACACGGCCACAGCGCCTCGCTAAAGTATTTACGCATATCAAACAGTTTAAAGGTTTATGTCTATTCCAGAAAAGGGAGTTAGACGGAAAAGCAAGGTTAAAATGTACATCATTTACATTCTTCTCGCTTATAATTCAAACTGTCTGGACACTGTGCACTACTAATCTGTTATTGTTCTTTATTAGTGTCAATAATTCATAATTTTAAGGAATCACTGAGAGTCTTCAGGCCAAATTTTTTGTTGCATAAAAACCGCTGGCGCTGAACCTCCAGGTTTTCGTATATTTATTTTAAAAAAGAGATAAAAGAACGGGTTCGAACCCGCAACCTCTCGAAAAAAAAGGGGAGGAAAAAACACACACACACACAAACACAAAAAACCAGGTCGGGTTCGAACCCACAACCTCTCGAAAAAAGAGAGAAAAGAAAGTTTCAGTGCAGAATCGAACCTGGTCATGCATGACCAAGAGTGCAACGCTCTACCAGCTTAGCCATTTGAGAATTGATATGACGGAGTGTTTGTAAAGCATTTATAACGTTCTTTTCCCTAAACCCCCTTGCAAGCTATCGGCCCAGGAAACAATCGACCATATATTTTAAACATGATGGATAGGTTCAGGAAGCTCCTATTATGACATGTTTTGTTTTGCATTGGCTTGTCATAGACGCTGAATTAACACTCACACAGTCACACAGAGGAGGAGGTGTATTATATAGGTATGTGCGAGAAAAAACGAAAGGTAAATGACACGAATGAAATGTAATTCATTGAAAAGAGCATAAAAAGATCATTCCAATGGTATAAGTATGAACACTGTGGGTCAATTTGTTTAAAAGTTATGAATTTTAATTGAATAAAATCCGGCTCTTTGTTTTACTATAAAGACAATAGAAAGCTGATTTTAGCGAGATTTCCGACAGAGTGACCTCCCAGTT